>VZTM01023478.1:898-34252 GCA_013400555.1 Jacana jacana | reverse complement strand
TTAACGAAATAAAACCGGAATGAACAGGGTTCCCCGAATTCGGCATGAATTTAATCAGCGTCTTGACAGAAGAACACGGAGATGTTAACCCTCTCCCCTCTCCCACTGGGGACATTTTAAACTAAAGTGCTTCTACACCTTTACTTTTTTTAAGAAAAAAAAAACAAAAAAAAACCCCAAACAAACAAACAAAAAAAACCCAAACAAACAAACAAAAAAAGACCAAATTTGTCTGGATCTAAAGAACATCATTTTTTTAAAAAACACATTGAAAATGAATACTTAAGCTCTAAACAAACGACACTTTTCAATTAAAAAAAAAAACACCCAACTTCAATCTCCTTTTCTCTTTGAATGTTACACACACACACACACACACACACACACACCTCCATGCTCTTTATAAACCCCAAACGGTCGCTTTCCCTAGGTGACTCTGTTAGAGCCAGTAAAGCAGGATATCAGCAGAAGTATTCACGAGTTCAACTCTAAGGGAAGAAAAAAAAAATAAAAGAAAAGATAAATAAAGGAGGAAATAATTAAACACACCCCGGCACGGTCCTTCCCGCTGCCTGACAGCCACCAAGGCCACAGCTTGGCACTGCTAATTACCCCCTGAAATGTTTCCAGGACAGAAGCATTTTGTGCAGAAGCAGCACCCAGGGAGCTACAGGACGTGATCACGTATAGGTTACGCTACTACGCTCTTTCAGGAATGAGATCCCTGGTTTTCTCATCTCGTGAGCTGATTCTTCATTTCGTAATTTTATGAATCTAAAGACCTAGGGTACAAGATATTCTTTTTTTTTTTTTTTTTTAAACCCTTGCCTGTGGAAAAGGCATTAGCTTTTCCATATTAACTCAGCAAGATTTACAGCTTTTCTTTGTGTCAGTGACAGTTCAGGAACTGTTTCACTGGTTCTGTGTATTTCTACATATTCAGTTCATGTCTTCAGTAATATTAAGACCAAAGCAGTGTTTATTGAATTCACATACTCTGCGAAAAACCCTCTTGGGAAAAATAATATATTTCATTACAGCTTTGACTACCTCCAAACACTCCATTCTCTCTTCCTGGAAGACTCCTGCGTGCTCTCACCATGTGTACCTTCCCACTGTCAATAGTTGCATTTCCAGTTACTGGTGCTACTTGAAATGCCAAATCCCCAGCCACACCATCCTCAGCCACAGATGTCTGGTTGGTAAACTTCATCTCCCTCACTTTGGGGTCCACAACGGTCTGGATACAGGTGCCTTTGTGTGTCCTACTCAGAGGGTCTAATTTTAAATTAATAATTACTGGCCTTTTCTGCATGCTATTTCCTTGGACTTTTGCTTTTTTCTCCCCTTTACATTTGCTGCTCGTGTTATTAGCTCCGGAGCTGAGGGGAAGTGAATTATTCACAGCAGCAACTTGAAGGTCATGGTCAAATAAGTCATGCCCTTACAGCTCCTCTTTATCAAGTCACAGAAACATAGATTCATTTAGGTTGGAAGAGACCCTTGGGATCATCGAGTCCAACCATCAGCCCTACTCTACAAAGTTCTCCCCTACACCAGATCCCTCCTCAGCACCACATCCAATCTACTCTTAAACACAGTCAGGGATGGCGACTCCACCACCTCCCTGAGCAGCTGATTCCAGTGACTGACCACTCTTTCTGTGAAGAATTTTTTCCTAACATGCATCTTTAATGTCAAACTATATAGCCAAGAAATCAAACTAGAGATCTCAGGTGTTGCCTGTGTCAATCTACCTTGTTAAATAAACCATCCTTCAAAAGCAAAATAACACTTAATTTCACACATCAGAAACTATAAGTGTTCAAAAGCTTCCCACTACAATCTCAGCAACTGTAAATTAATGTTTATGCCCCCAAAGCCTGTAAGTGATTATGTAAGTCCCTATATACACATGGATGTTTGCAGTTGCTATAATCTGAACAAGAAAAGGCCTTTGACATCAGTTTTAGCTTATTTCAGGATAAAGCAGACGCCATCACATATTCAAACATTACCTCACACACCACAAAACTACAGGATAATGTATTTTTATTCAAATCACGAAAACAGTTTTGCACGGATTTATGATAACAGAGGAAAAGTTTGCTCTATCTCCAGCTGCAAGTAGTTTGTTTTTTTTTTACGTGTGTAACACCGATGCTGCGATCTCCTCCTGAAATGGAAAGGTCACATCCAGGTTGACACTACACCTGCTGCAGGAAAAGCCAAGCAGACATATCTTTATGAACTCCAGCAGCAGCAACGCTCACATTTTTCACTCCCTAACCCAGATTTTCAGCAGCAACCCCTGAACACAGCAGTCAGCACAGTTCACTCACTGATGCTCCTATTTCCTTTGTGAACTCAGAAAATGGAGCAAAACTTCCAGTTGCAATTAGTCAACAGCCTCCAGGGTATTCCACTCTGCTCTTTAAGCAAAACACCAACTCTGTCCCAAGGCTGAGCACCTGCCTTTTCATTCCCCATCTCAGATTAGTTCCTTAAGGTTGAAGTACGTGAGACAAGTCGTTTACACCTGTGCACACTCTGCTCGTCCAAAAGTTATGGCCAAATTGCCTTTGGACAAATATACACAAAACTGAAGCCCCTGCAACAAGTGGTGTCTCTCACAAATTTGGTTCTTGTTCCCAGCCCTGTTAGGATCTTGAGCTGACATCCACAACATCATTTCTATGACTGTAGTGCACTTTCCTTCTGTGGGAAATACCAGTAACAGGCTGCAGTGGGACAGGGATGGCACCGCTTGGCTCCCAGTTCAGGGATGGTACCTTTCACTTGCTCCTCTGGATCTGCATCACTGGAAACACCACAGGAGTGGAAGCTGGTCTCAGAGGTCAGCACCCTGTCTTTCCCATGGCAGATGATGAGGGAAAGAGCGAACAGATGTTCTGCGACACTAGATGTTCTACTAGTTGCTGGCAATCAAGCATTTAATCTTTGTGCTACACAACCCTCCACCAATGTATTCTTTCTAGAATTTGCACTTGCTGCCAGCACCAATAAACTTGGCAGCACCAGGAGAAGTACTGGGAGTCTTCTCATAGAATGAGAGAGTCAAGAGCTTGGCCCTACACCCGTCCAAAATGCAAGGAAGGGAGGGGAAGGAGGAGGATGCCAGCACAGCAAGGGCAGGCTGGGAGGTGGACAAGAGAGATAACTGGAGAAGGGAAATTGGGAGAGTGGAGCAAGTGTATAAAGTGCTATTTATAAGAAACTGAAGAAGGCAGAGGTGATCTTTCCTACAAGAGGAAAAGGCAGTAGTTGAGGGAGTGGGTAGGGGCTTTCCATCCTTACATTGCTGGGTTAGACACATCTACTGACTTTCTGAAAGTCCTAGCTCCTGGAATCATGCAACTTTGTGATGAAAGTTTACGTTCTTGCAAAGAAAGAAAAGAAAAGGTACCTTCATAGTTATAGGGTAAACACAAGACTTCAGGAAGCAGATAAAAACAACCCAAAACTTACTCAGATTTTAAAAGCAGCATGGTCTCTCAGAGGGATTGAGTTTGCACTCTTGGAGCTACCTACATCAACAGAGGGTCTATACATGTGTTTGCTTGTCAACAATGTCTTTATCTTTAAAAGTAGCACTTCGCTTTGCTAGTAAAAGAGACTTGTTACCCAGTCACGTCAGACTATAAGCTTTGCCTCTTGCCAGCAAGTTTTTCCGTTTCTGGCTTTCAAGTGCTGGTAATTTTTCAATCATCAGAGAATGGGTTTGACACTTAGGATTTAGTGCCCCATAACTACAACTTCAAGGTCAGAGAGTTGGCATGTACTAAAAATACAATAAAAAATTAAAAAAAAAAAAAAAAGAAAGAAAAAGAAAAAGAAAAAGAAAAAGAAAGCCAGGCTAGAAAAAATCCAGCTGAGAAAATTGCTGGACTAAAATATATATATATAAAAAAAGGCTTTTTATCTTTTAAACAGTCAAATAATCCAACTGCAGTAACGACTGAACCTTTTTTTTCCTCTCATTTTGAGCACACCTTTAAAACAAACCACAACAATGGCCAAAATTTCCCACATCCACTTCCTGCTATTTCTAATTCTTTGAAATAAATATGTTTTGGGTTATTTCTGTAAGGGCAATGCTTAATGTCTGTCCCCCAGCGTGCAAATGTGTAGAATACACCAAAGATTTAACATCTGCTACAAATAATTTTACAGAGGATCTCAAGTTCTCTATTTTAAGATTATTAGGATATTGTACAGGTGGCTAAATTATTAAAATATGGTTTAAATTCAACACTCATGCATTTTCATAACGTGCACTGGATTTTAAAGTCTGGAAGCCACATGTCAGTGCTAGAAAACACCAGGCTGGCTTGCTGGAAGTTCAAACAGTAAAGGCCACTTCCAAAACATGACAGCCTCGCTAGGCAGCGCCACAGCTGTGGCAGCGGGCTGCTCTGGAGAAACACTTAGCAGCACCCCCCTGGTAGAGGTGATGTAAAAAGTTAAAGGCGAGCTACTTTCCTTTCAGCTTTCAGAAAAGTGAACCCTTTCTGTGAGCATTACAGCATTGCTTTCTCTACCCCACACTGCTGAAGCCAAGACCTTTACCACCTGATCTGAATTTTAACATCTAACTTGAAGCGCACGCCGCAAGCGTAACGCAGAGTGAAAACTAGAGGCATACAAAGCCAAACAACCTCTTTTGATCCTGTGCCTTTGTTCATAGAGTACCATGAAAGCTAAATGAGGGAAAGCTGAATACATATGATATTAAAGAGCCCTACTTACTCTTACCAAGTAAAACTCGGTGTTCTCTCTGATGTTGAGCTGCTTCTTAATGAACGAACGGGAACCTCTTGCCCCATGCGCTGACGTGGTGCAGAGCTCTGGGGAGTTTATGTCCCGGCTGGAAGGAAGTACATGATTCACACCAGCATGTGCAGCATGAAAACCCACTTCTGCAGCCCGTGGTTTTACTGGGCTGCCCTGAACACCACAGAAAGTGGGGTTTTTAGCTCAGGAACTTCTGCACCTTCTTTGCAGGGAAAGCACTAGCTATACTGCTGCGAGGAAGAGTTGGCATTTCCTTCTTGTCCAGAGTTACTCCTTCTGTCCCACGTTTTGGGAAGGGGATGTTATTACCTCAAGAAACAGGCTACACCACCACCTGAGCTCCTTGGGTCTGAGACCTCAGCTAGCACATCTGCTGTTTTACTTTCTCATGGCCGGCTATGCCTTTGTGCCTCCAGGTGATCCCGGCGAAGGCACAATCCACACCTGGCAAAGGGAATAAAATAGCACACGTGTGAAGGGGAGCTGGGATGATAGTTGGTGGAGCCTCATGCTGTGGGCCTACCTGCTGTGAGCCATCCCATTCATAAAGGCTTTATTTTCCAACACACATAACTTTGAGCGCTTTCAGGGAACCACATCAAGTACAGGGCTCTTACTGCTTTAAGCAGAATAACATCAGACCCAGCTAAGCCTGAATCAGAACACAGGCAAAAACCACCTCAAAACAGAGCCGATAGGAAATTTGACCCCCTGGCACTGACTTGTGAAAATATTTCCATCCAGATTATTTTTAAAGATGATTATTAAATTAATTGAAAAAGTTGGTGAAAAACTAAAATTTGCAAGAGCCTTAGAAAGCAGCCTCACCATGAACGAGCACCAGAGAACAAACCAGTCACCCCCATATTGGGATGCTCAGAAAAGCAAATACTAGGATGATTGTGCAGTAGGACACAAAACAGAGCATTCACGGCTAGAACCAATAAAAATCTTCAATTAAAATGATCCTAGAAAGCCTGCACTGCCTGGAATTTCTTTACTTGCCAGACAGGGTGTCAAGCTCAGAACTACAGGGATGCAAACTTGGTTTTTACTTATAAGATTTCTGCAGCAAGCCTCGTAGGAGTCAAACCACGACACCGAGTATAAATCTATTTATCAAATCCCACAGGTTGATTTTATTTTTTTCTGTTAAAAGAACTGACTAAATGTCAATTGTTGTTAAAAGTAAATATTCCTCACATACACTCTCATACAACTCGCAGAGAAGTGGAAGAATACAAAGAAGCAAAACCTGTGGAGGGCCGATTTGCCTTTTCTGCTGAATCCACTACCGCAGAGCACCTCCTCACAGATGGCACTACAAGGTTATCCTAGATGTGTTTGCTTCCTGCTGCTTGGAACTAAAACCCAGCAACCTGGCAGAGCTACTCTGGGCACTCTTAATTCTAGTTTCAGGTTGAAGAGTTTTGCCCCAGCACTTTCTAAGCAATGAACTAAAGAACTGCTTGTTTCTGACAGCAACCGCAGGGTTTCTTGCAAGTGTCCTCCAGGGTTTAAGGCTGGAAATAACCAGGCAGAGTTTTTTGTACTTGCTCACTGTGCTTACTCTGCACAAAAAGTAGCTTTTTCATTCCAATCTGGAAGCGAATTAAGCAGAGGAGCACAAAGACATTCTTTCTAACCCAGGAGAATGTTACTCGGAGCCAGCAGGGAATAGCAAACCCACCTTACACCCTGCTTTTATTTCACAACCACCATTTCAAATGTTAATTTTATAGGATGATGAGCTCTAAGGTCTGTTTATTTTTTCTACTGTGCTCTCACCTTTTCCCTACTGGCTGCCTCTGCTCTTATACAACCTCCCAGCTAACACCTCTCTACCCACGGGTTTACTATTTTTTTAAGTGAGGCGGTGCGTTCACCATTCATCTGGTCACAGTCAAACTGCTGACTTTAATGATCATGACTCTATGATGTTCATTCCCCCTTGGGTTAATTCCCTATGAAGCAGCTGATTAGCTTTAAAGTCTATAGAGGTGATGGAAAAAAGATGGCTTTCGTTTCCTTTCACGAAAAGGGATCCAAGAAGTCCAAATCGGATGTTAACAGAAGAATTCAAATATCAATCCTAAACATAAGCAATATGCAGGCTTAGCTTACAAAAGCACACTGTAATTTAATCCTCTGATTAAAACTCAGGGGAAGAACCCATGGTCCTTTCAGTAAATGCTTATGTTAAAAACTGCCCCTTGAAGGTGTATCACCATCCTTAAAAAAATATTATCTATTTTAAAGCAATTATTCAGGCAATTACCTAACATCCCATACAAAGAACATTTAAAAATTGGGTTATACAATTATTTCAAAGTGAAAAACTTGAGATTATAGCCTGCCATTCAATTATTAACTTTCTTCCACATGCACTGTTGGGAGTCTGTGGTGTTCTTCCCTCACTGAAGACATCTCAGGATATTTTGCTATCAAAGCAAAACAAGTGCTTTGCATTTTTATCTTGCCCAGTTAGTGGTTTTCCACAGTATTTATTGTATGGAATTCTGAAGTACTTTTCCTCATAAACTATCCTAGGATATCTATCAACAGCATCTCAGTGTTTCCCATTAAGAAAGTCTTACCTCAAAGTACTGAAGTAAGCACTTGGCTAGACAGAGATGCCCATTAATGCTGGTTGCTGTTATGTGCAACAGCTGTCAAAACTTTGAGCCTAGAATATTTAAAGGAAAAAATGTAGATCTGATTGCACTGAAAAAATTCACTGATCTCTCCTTTCATTGCTTTGCTCTTACAGCTCATCTTGTGAGTGCTTGACAAGTCAGGCAGGCAGGCCGTAGGTACCTCAGCTTGTTCAGCCACAAAACACATAGATAACAGCTACATGTTGTCATTTACAGGGCTTGCCCAGCACTACGAATGAAACTCTTGCCTGAAGTTGAGGCAGAAACAAATTCCTCCCCTTTGCTCCTTTACTCACCTGCCTCAGTTCTCACACTCTTCAACACGGAGAAGAAAGGACACCAGCAATCTCATCCTGAGCTTCCTCCTCTCCAAGCTGTCAGAACTGAGCACTGCCCTTCCACAGGGCAGTTCTGGCAAGGGAAAACGCACCTGATGCTGTAATTGAAGATGCAAACATCTTCAGGCATTAGGCGGGGACCAAATTCAAGTCTGCACAACAAAGTTCTGGGATTTTCCTAAATTTTGCCTGCTTGACTTCCCAAATGTTTTCATACAGCTTTTTTTGGGGTAGAAATTTTAAAATTCCATATTGTGAGGTTCTTCTGCTGAGGCTTTGGCAACAAAAGACAGTTTGTAGGGCGGGGCTTAAGATATTTGCTGTCAATATGAAAAGGCTGGAGTCTAGGGGGACATAAGATGGCCTGCTAGAGACATGCAGTAAGAGGAGACCCTCTCATAGGAAGGGGGAAGAGATGGGCATCATGCATTGACATCAAGGATGGATTGAAGAAAGACTCAAGCTCTCTTCTACCTCCTCTCTTGTGCAGTGTGAACACAGAACAATCTTTCCATGTTACTGAATAGATTGGCAGGCAGACACTGAAAGTAGCCTTTGGGATGTGAGCTCCAACATCTACTGCTTTATCGCAACAAAAGGATTGGGCTCCAAGAGGAACATTCAGGCTCATGCTTTTGTGCATGGTACCACTGTCTCTGCTGATGGCAGAAAGGAGAAATCATACGGGAAAGAGAACTGGCACATCATGACAAACACAGAACATAATGGCATAGAGAAGTTCTTGGGAAGCAGATTGGGGCATAATCCTGGATTTTCAAAAGACTGCAAAAATGTTATTGCTCAAGAGGAACTGCAAGGTATGTGACCACAGCCTCCACAGGGAAAATGAAAGCTCAGCAGCAGGTATACCGCTGGTTTGGACATTCAAACATGGAGGGTTTATAACAAATTAAAATAAAATCCATGCTTAGGGCTTGCACATCACCTTTTAACTGTACTCATACACCTGTCACCTGAAATACACAGACACCAACACGTTACAAGCTAAAAGCTAAGGAGCCTCATTGAAGAGCACCGTGATTCCAGCTGGAAGAATTAGGTCAGGCACATCACCTTTGCGTCAGAGCCTCTGTGGAAAGAGAGAACCCCTCTGCCTACTAAATACGTTCTGCAGCATGATAAAACAGACTAGACTTGAGAAGAGGCCATGCCGTTGGTTTGGAAGACAACATTCTTCAGCAGAAGACAGCTGGGTGTTATATGAAAAAAAATATGCACAGCAAGCAGCTTAGACTATGTGGAAACTGGAAAAAGAAACTCTTGTAGTCTAACAACTTATTTAGTTTCATAATTTGCATTTAGCCCAATACCTTAAGGAAACAAGTCTTCTACAATCACATTTCTTCCCTCAAAGCTTTTGAAACCATCTGCCACATTTGACAAAGGTTTTAAGTTTATATGCCCCTATAATATTTAAAAAATCAGCAGCTGTTACAAAAAGGAAAACCATATTGCAGGCTCTTACTGGAGAGCATGGCAAAAACCCCAACAACCTACCAATATTTAAATATGAAAAAATGCAGGTGGGAGTGCTGATCTGCCTGAGGGCAGGGAAGCCTTGCAGAGGGCATTGGATAGATTGGGTTGATGGGCCAATGTTAACGGCATGAGCTTCAACAATGCCAAGTGCCGGGTCCTGCACTTGGGCCACAACAACCCCATGCATCACTACAGGCTTGGGGCAGTGTGGCTGGAGAGCTGCCTGGCAGAAAAGGACCTGGGGGTGCTGGTTGACAGGCGGCTGAACATGAGCCAGCAGTGTGCCCAGGTGGCCAAGAAGGCCAATGGCATCCTGGCTTGTATAAGAAACAGTGTGACCAGCAGAAGTAGGGAGGTGATTGTCCTCCTGTACTCGGTACTGGTGAGGCCACACCTTGAGTATTGTGTCCAGTTCTGGGCACCTCAGCATAAGAGAGATCTGGAGGTGCTGGAGCGAGTGCAGAGGAGGGCAATGAAGCTGGTGAAGGGCCTGGGGCATAAACCTTATGAGTGATTTAAGGAGCTGGGACTGTTTAGTTTGAGGAGGCTGAGGGGAGACCTCATTGCTTTCTACAACTGCTTGAAATGACAGTGTAGAGAGGTTGGTGCTGGTCTCTTCTCACAGGCAATTACCAATAGAACAAGAGGGAATGGCTGCAAGCTGCAGCAGGGTAGGTTTAGGCTTGACAGTAGGAAAAACTTCTTCCCAGAAAGAATGGTCAGTCACTGGAATGGGCTGTCCAGGGAGGTGGTGGAGTCTCCATCTCTGAATGTATTTAAGAATTTATTAGATACGATGTTGAGGGATATGGTATAGGGGAGAATTTGTAGAGTGGGGCTGATGGTTGGACTTGATGATCCCAAGGGTCTCTTCCAACCTGAATGATTCTATGATTCTATGAACACTCACTACTTAGGAGATATCAGACATCATTAGTTGTGATGCTTTCACAACTAGTTAAGGGGGGGAATATGAGCCATTTCATACATCAAATTATCAAAAAAGATAGGAGGAATTTTAAATTAATACATCTTCTTTCACTGCCCTATAACACTTACAACATTTCAAGTTTACACAGCAAAATCCAGCTGATGCTGGTGAGGGAGAGTCTTACTGACCATACAGTGTGCACATGCCCTCATCTATATAGTTTCACACCAGTGGGAAAAAACCACTGCACACAGAGCTTGACCTCTGCCACATGGATCACAGAAATATACCTGGATACGCAGGGTGAAATCACTAGTTTGACAGTATCCAACAAAAAAAAGCACCACGTCCTACGTGAATACTTCCAGCTACGGGGAGCTATCACACCCTCTGAAGCAAGAATAACTAGCCTTTGAAGCATTCTTCCAACACACCCGTTTTCAGTCTTCCCAATTTCATCTTCCAGTTGGCTAGAGTGTTTTGCTTGTCACTTTTGTTCGAGGTGTATAAGAGTATTCTCATACCTGCATAAATCTGAGTGGTAAAAACTGAATTATACTTCAATGGATAACTGTTTTGAAACATTGCACACTGCGTGAGTAATAAAACCAATACTAGAAGTATATTCACACTTCCTGTAAGAGCCTGCATAGTTATTATTAAAGGCATTTCTTGTTGTGGGCTTTTTTTTTATCATGAACCAAACACATTCAGCACGCAAGAAAATGGTGCAGCCAACATGCAACTCTTTCAAACCGACAGAATCCTCAGCTCAGATCACACATACTAACAGATTTTAATTAAAATATCACACAGAAATGGGAACAAAAAAAAAAACCCAACCCAAACCCAGGAGGAATCATGTCATACATTTCCTGCTTGAGTTTGTTCCAAAATACAGTACCACTCAAAGCAACAGCTGCTTATCTGTAATTATATCAACAAAAATTAAATCAATGTCTGTAACTGATACGCAACTTGACATCCACATCAAGAATATCCCACTACTGTTGAAATTGCAGTCACAGTGTGCAGCTAAACATTTCCACACCCAGAATTTGTAGCAGGCCTGCTGAAGCCAGGGTTTATCTGCTTCAGTGGATGTCGAATAAGCCAACCACTTTCAAACCTGAAGGGAAGATGACAGTTCTGTTAAAGGAGTACACTGTTTGGAGATGTCCATTGGGCACTTAGTGGAGAATCATAGACAGAATGGTCCAAGCCAGAAGGGACCTCTAGGGTCATCTAGTCCAACCTCCCTGCCGTCAGCAGGGACATCCCCAACTAGACCAGGTTGCCCAGAGCCACCTCGAGCCTCACCCTAAATAGCTCCAGGGAAGGGGCCTCAACCACCTCCCTGGGCAACCTGTTCCAGTGGTCCAACACCCTCATGGAAATGAACTTATTCCTAATATCCAACCTAAATCTGCTCTTCTCCAGCATGAAGCCATTGTCCCTCGTCCTGTCACTGCAGGCCTTTGTAAACAGACCCTCCCCAGCCTTCCTGTAGGCCCCCTTCAAGTACTGGAAGGCTGCTATGAGGTCTCCCCAGAGCCTCCTCTTCTCCAGGCTGAGCAACCCCAGCTCCCTCAGCCTGTCCTCATAGCAAAGGTGCTTTGTAGCAATGTTAAAGAACTACGTAGCTGTTACTTCTTCATTCCAAAAGGGTAAGCTACATGCAATTTAAGTAACTCTGTGAAGTTACACCACCAGTGAATTACCTGGCAGCCACAGAAACACTATCTTTTACACCCATAAACAGAATGTTAAACAGAGGATATATACAAGTCAGAATTGCACGTTAATTCTAATATATATGTTAAATACACTGCTGAGGTTAGCGACTTTCAGATCATTTTCTGAGACACCTTAAAACTTCAACTTTTACTTTCCTCTAAAAATCACATACTCTGCATTAACAGACCTTGTACTATCCCTACTGTTGCCAGCAAGTCAGAGTTTTTAAAAAAGTGGATAGATTAAACCTGTTTGCCCTGGCAAATCCAGCTGAAGCATCTTGGGAGCCCACCACCCCCCAGTTCCACTGGGAGAGGTGCTGTCAGAAATCTGACAGCAGGGAATGCTCCCACACTCTCCATGGTGCCCGATCAAGGTCTGAAGCTGAAGCTGCCAACGAAGGCGAGATCTCAGCAAGGCACTGCCAGGGGGAGCTGCAGCAACTCCATGTGGGCACATCTCTCTCCCTGCCAGATCTGCAGGCAGCAGCAGCCCGAATGCCTGTGACAGCCTACTCAGTCAATCCAAGTCACAGCCCATCCATGCAGTTCAGAAGAGCTCCACGTTCCTGCCTCCTACTTCATTTGTCAAGCCAACTTAAGGTTATTTTCTGCCAGTAAGTCTTTTAAAGGTATTGACCACAAAACAATTTTGGGATTGTTCAGTTTGAGGAAGAGGAGGCTGAGGGGACATTGTAGAGAGGTTGGTGCTGGTCTCTTCTCAAGGGCAATTAGCAATAGAAAAAGAGGGAATGGCTGCAAGCTGCAGCAGGGTAGGGTTAGGCTGGACATTAGGAAAGTTTTTCACGGAGAGAGTGGTCAGTCAGTGGAATCAGCTGCGCAGGGAGGTGGTGGAGTCACCATCCCTGACTGTGTTGAAGAGTAGATTAGATGTGGTGTTGAGGGATATGGTGTAGGGGAGAACTTGTAGAGCAGGGCTGATAGTTGGACTTGATGATCCCAAGGGTCTCTTCCAACCTAAATGATTCTATGATTCTATGACCATGCTTTACTTACTGTATTTTGTGGCACTGCACGTATAAAAAATTGTATGTGCACACAGCTATATATGTATCATTCATACGTGCAGACACACAAGTTATATATGTATTTACGTATGTAGAAGGACGCAGAGCATATTTTCCCCACAGACAAATCTTTAAAGAGGATCAAATAGAATATTTGGAAAACTTTTGTGTCTCAAAGTCAAAAAAAGGTGTGCCCATTAGATACAGACAGAATTCCTTCACTGCATTTCCTCTTTCACTTATAAAAAGTATATGTTTAGATAAGACGATCCCGTCAGGAGGGGAAAAATTCTCATATTCAAGATGTCTTTCCTAGAATCACTGAAGAAGAAAGTCTCCCGAGACACACAGATGAAATGTATTTGTTTGTAGTGATGAATTTGAAAGTAACAAAATGAGTGCAGAAGGAAAAATCTACTGGAATTTATTCCACTTTTAAGGAAACAACTACAACTTCAAATTGTCCTTTACAGAAGAAACTGGAGTTTACGAAAGTGCAGTCTGCATCATAAATGTCCCCTTTAGATATAGATGTTATTGTGAATTTCATTGGTTGTCAGTAACTTCTTCAAAATCTTTGTGCTTTCAGATACATCCTAGGAAAAGAAAGACATTAACAGCATTAGGTCCATTGTTGGTAATAAAACAAACCAAAACAACAAAGCCTCACCATCTTCTGTTCTAATTTTTATTACTCTGAACTTGTTTGATTAAAAGATTAACTGTGAGTAAATCTCAGATCTTCTGAATGAAACTATCCAAAGCTCCAAATGAATTTGCAGTTCAACCATAGAATGGGATTTGTTAATTTGCATTCCTCCTTGCTTGTATATATGAGAGAAGAACCTGCAAACTGGCTGCTGTTTTCCTTCAGAGGTTAAACATTTACCTACTAGTCTGGGAAACATATTTATCAAACTGGTATAAGCTGTAATTCCCACATTTAAAGCTGAAGTAAGTCCTTCAGTCCATGCAAGTCTCTTCTGCCACTGAAATACAAGTTCAATCGGCAAAACTGAGGAGGGTGTTTTGAACCAGCTATGCTTCAACTAAAAAAGGTTGGGGAAAAAGCAAAACATTCACTTCAGTAGCTATAGTACCATGATTTCACAGCTGCTTGTTGAGTGCAAAACTGTTATGAATCATCTTTAGAAATTCAGTCTTTTAATTCCAGGAAGTAGTTATAGGTCAAAATAAATTTCTTAAGAAGCTTTCTGTATTGCACAAGACAGGTAGAAACAGAGCTAGAACAGAGCCATCTTACATGTGAACGTAGAATGTTAAAAAATAAACCAATTATTATTTAAAGGTTTTAACACAGACACCTCTAAAGAAAACTGCACCTTGAAACGATCACAAGAAATTACTCCCCGATATACTAATACCACTACAGCAGCCTGAAAAGTCATAATGCAATTCTGAGGGAAGCTACAGATGCATTATTTTAAAGCAACTTATTAACACCTGTAAATATTTACAGCAAGTACTATACCAGAAATCATTGGCCTCTGCCAATAAAGCCTGTACATTTCTGTACACTACACACAACAGTCTTTTCAGGTGGAATTCTCATATGGGCAGAGCAGAATGCAAAGGATGAAAACCAGACCAAAGTAGACCAAACCTCCCAATTATTTTTAAATATAAAATTTTACCTTGACCAAACTCTTTAGGATTTTAGAAGAAAGCAGAGGCTTGAACGCTTCAATTGTAACCGTGTCCAGTTTGATGACATCAGTGTAGCACTGATACAACACTGCAGGAATCTGCCATACTTGACAATAACTTAAAACTAAATACAAGTCAAAAGAAAGTGTGTTACATTCAGCAGAGAAGGGATCTTAATTCTGTGTATAAAAATCACATTTGTTCTGGTCAGAACTTCAAAAGCGTGGAAGTTTATAAGCTAACTACTCGGGATCCTGACTGCGAGACCAGGCATCCCTCATTCCTCAGGTAACACAAGAAAATAAACCACCAAAAATCAGGAAAATGCAGTTGGTATTTCTTCCTGGCAAACACATTAACTGGAAATGGTATATTATTGGTAAACAAAAATAACATGAGCTTCTGTTAAAAAAACCCAAACCAGCCAAACATAAAAACTCAAAACAAAATGCAAACAAAATAAACTTTTTCTAGAAAAAACATCCACTTTTAGCTCCTGCCAGGCAGGCTCTTCCTCATGATGCTACCACTAATTTGGTACTCCAGAGTGAAAGGCCTTGGGTTTTTATGACATTACATTACATAACAGAACTCGATCTAACTTCTACAAGAGGTCAGTCGGTAGCACTGTGAAAACCCACTTTACCTGTAATATACAGGAAGGACTGTCTGAGCCTCAGTTTGGATGCTCAGATGTAAGTATCTCTTAATGAAACATACTTAGTTCGTAAGTAAAATGCCCCCAAACCCCCAATATACTTTATGAGGCTATACGAAGAATTTGCTAGTACTTATGTCCCACACGTAACGGATAAAAGCATTTGAAAATCGTCCCTACTTTACAAGGCACCATGTCAGGTGTCAATCTGTTAGGAAACAATTCTCAACAGGCAAACTTGTTAGCCAGTTTGCATAATTAAGTACAAATCCTAATTGCAATGCGATGCCCTCCCAGGTGAATGCTGTGTTGCCACCAGCAGCCTTGCAAATAACTGGAATTGCCAAATACCAGCAGCAGGAAGATCTCGCACAATGTTAGGTTGCTCCAGCAGTGGGCAGCAGACCTGCTCTTTGAATTCTTCCGTCTTCAAGGCTTTCAGAAATGGAGAGGGAAGCGTTAAAGTGGATTCCTGAGTTTTGTAATCAGCTAGAGGACACGTTGAAAGAACGGTTACTTGCAAGCCCTCCTTTTGCATACAGCCAAAAACCTGAAATAAAAATGTTAATACATCAGAAAAAAAATTATCTTCTCACAATAACAGCATAAAACCACAAAGATTCATTTCAGCCTCAGTGCAGATGGCAAACGGAGATTTAGTTCAGGTTTGCAAGAATAAGTGAAATTTGATTCACAATCTTCAGGTAGAAATTTCGCATGCATTGCTCTTGAGATGGAGATAAAAAAAAAAACCCAACAAGCCAACAAGAGAACAGTTAATGTATTTACTAAGCCTGTTGATTTCCTCGAGAAGCTTTAGGTTTTCAGCACTTTCTATTCACCTGCAAATATATTGACTTACTATTTTCACTAATGGTGATCGTAGAAAGAAAAAGGACTCCAAATAAACCCAGGATGCTTATGAGAGGAAGGCAGCTTGCTAAACTGCAAGACATTTGAAATTGAAAATGCACTACTTAGATGTTCTACAGTACCTTACAAGTCTGCATTTTAAACACTCAGATTTTATTTAATTATATGCAAGTTGAATTGAGAATTGAGAAAGAGAACCTTAATTTTTTCTACAGTTTTCCTCAAATTAAAAAAGCAGAAGTTTCAAGAACACTGTACAAAATATGCTTCTGGATCCATTAGATGCTGTCGCAAAACCCCAACCTGCTGCACGGTTTCCACTGGTTTTAAAGAACAGGCGTGAAAATGAAGAGAAGCACAATAAACCCACATCCTCCCTTTACAGTGTCCTCCTCAGATTTATGATCAATGAGGAAATGGGGAGTTTGGTAAACATTACAGAAACGTGCCGGTTTCTGTATATGGTACCAACCACAGAAGGGGAGATGACTGTTCCCTCACATCAGCTTGTTATCAGTGTAATACAAAACTGACATAATTTTTCAGGAGCACAGATACATTTTCAATTTACATTGCACTCACTGTGCTGGAAACTCTGGCTGGTGTGTGTTACTGTGAAACTTTACTCTGAATGTTCTCATTCTGCCAGGGATCGCTTACCGAGAAAACACACGCTGAGGTAAAACATCTGCCTCGCGGAGACTGAAAAGACACTCAGCAAATCAGAATTTCCAAAGCACACAGAACAGCTGTAACTCACACTAAAAGCAGGAGATTGCCAGCACAATGTTCATACATTTAAGAATACCAGTAACAACGAAGACTAAAAATACTCAAGAAGGCTGCCTCGACAGCACTGAACACTCCTCCTGTTCATAAACACCCACGTTTGAAATAACACATATGGGCAAACAGCTGGTAAAACACAGAGAAGACAGCACAACTACAGCCATCTTTCTTTTGTAAGCCACACTTAAACCAGGTGCAAAACCGTGTGAAACACAGCAAAACCAAAATGTTCGAGGTCTCAGGACTTCTAAACTTTGAAGTGAACCATTACTCCCCACCAGTGAATTAAACTCAACAAGCCACAGAACTACAAGAGGCTACTTCTTCCACAAACTTGGGTCTGAAATCCCTGTAGCACTCAGTGAAGTTACCCCAATTTTCCATCTCCTCTTTGCTTTCCCATAACCCCTCTGGCTCCCTCACACCGAGATGCTCATACAGTTCCTCCCTCGCAACCAAGTGATCCTTCTCACCTGCTGGCTGGGCTCACTGGCAGGCTAGACTCAGCAGGTATCACTCAGCTCAGGCTGAGGACTTGCTCTCAGCAGAGACACTGCTTTTATTTGGTCTCGCTTTTTTTTACCTCTAGCCACAGCCTTACACAACTTCAGCATAACATAATAGCTTCAGAATCCCTGCTCATTCACCAGATCAGCAGAGATTTAAAGGAAGGCAGGTTAATGTCCTGCTTGAAAGGACATTGTAGAGAGGTTGGTGCTGGTCTCTTCTCACAGACAATTAGTGATAGGACAAGAGGGAATGGCTGCAAGCTGCAGCAGGGTAAGGTTAGGCTAGAGATTAGCAAAGAATTCTTCCCAGAAAGAGTGGTCAGTCACTGGAATGGGCTGTCCAGGGAGGTGGTGGAGTCACCATCCCTGACCGTGTTTAAAAGTCAATTAGATGTGGTGTTGAGGGATATGGTGTAGGGGAGAACTTTGTAGAGTAGGGCTGACGGTTGGACTCGATCCCAAGGGTCTCTTCCAACCAAAGGATTCTATGATTCTATCCCAAAGACAGCAAGACAAAGTGAGCCATACTTCCTTGAGGCTATGCAGTGACCCAAATCCATAAAGGAAATCAGGAGCCAAAACATTCTCCCAGTGGCTTTAACTTATTAAAATCCACATGATGATATTCGGAGGGACCTGAACGTACCTGAATGATGCTGGGGTAAAGCACTGGGCATACTACATCTATGAACAAATGGGACAGATGCTGCTTTGGAGGCACCGTCTTCGACAGTTCCTCCTCATGAAAGGAACACAACACACCCACCAGCAAAGATACCATCAAATCTCGAGTTTTGTAAACAGGTTTGTCTGGTGATCCTTTGGCAGCCAGATCCATGCAGTTATGTTGTTCTTTTTAAGGAAGTATCCTTCCAGAGCAGAAATGCAGCTGAATTAAGGCACGGAAAATTTAAACAAAAGAGGAAAATGGTTTGGCAAGTAGTTAAGTGCAGCAAAATTGAAAGCATCCAAAAGAAGTAACTGCATAAAGTTGCGAAGTTACAGCAGGGAACTGGAGGAAGCTATTCCTGGAAAGGAATTTCACAGAATTTGCAAATAGTAAATGTGTGTGTTTGTTAGATACTGAAGAAAAGCAAGCCCCAGGGAAAGCAGTTATTTATAATGCTGTCACGTTCAGAGCATCACAGAGGAAGAGGCACTTGCACTACACTGCAGATCCCCGCTCCCAAGATTACATTCCTGCCCTGGTTTCAGCAGTGACAGAGTTAATTTCCTTTCTAGTAGCTGCCTGTGACTTGGATTTAGTATGAGAATACAGTTCCTGACACATATTGTTTTCGCTGTTGCAAAACAATGTTTACATTAGTCAAGGACTTTTTCAGTGTCCCACAGAAGCTGAGAGGAAGTATAGACAGGACAAGTTGGTCGAAGGAATATTCCATACCACAGAAGATGTCATTCTTAGTATCTAAATGGGGGTTGGCCGGGAAGCAGGGACCTGTGATCGCTGCTTGGGATGTAATGGGCAATTGATCATCAGGTTGTGTGAAACCCTTGAGTATTATAGCTTTATTTTGTATACTCTTTTACTGCTATTGTTACTTTTCCATCACTGTTCTACTAAACTCTCTTTATCTCAACCCACCAGGGTTTTTCCCCCCCTACCTTTTCTTCATCTTCTCCCTACCCTACTTTGCGTGTGGAGTGAGAAAGCAGCTGCGTGGTCCCTGTTGCTGGCTGGGGTTGGGTTAAACCACGACAATTGCTCAATTTGTTGTTTTGCCAGTTTTACCTTTTCAAGCCACTGGAACTGTTGATCCTCAGCAACGTAGCAACTGCACTGGCACAACAAAACCTTAAAGGAAAAAAAAATGGTTGCATAAGCAGTGGTTTGAAGAGCACAACAACAGCTCATAATCACGTGCAAAGATGATGTGACTGCAGCCAACAACTCGTTCAGTTCTCTTGGGCTTCTTCAGCTTCAACAACTGCTGTGAAGCAATCAGGCTGTCATGCATCATCTTCGTACTGAACTTCGCACGCCAGAACTTCAAAGAGTTTCGGTGAGCATAACAGCCCAACAGATTTTTGATTAAATTAACCCAGACTACTGCAGCCTCAACGTTTTGTTTGCTCTGGGCAGGGTAGGGAGCGAATGGCAGTTGCTCTCTTTCTGAAAGCTGAAAGAGAGTGGGACTCGTGCACGAGTCACTTACTGTTGGGTCTGATATTAGTCGGTAGAACAAACAGAAAGAATCTGTCGGGAGGACATTGGTTGTGCTGGATGTTCGACCCCACTCGTTCCACAGCTTCACAACTCCAACCACTTCCCAACGTACGGAATCCAGAATAAAAGAAGACAGGAAAGCTGCAAAACACAACAAATGCTGTTAATGTACAAAGAATAAAATCACTGTTCTACAAATAAATGCCTGAATTAGACTATTTCTCTGCAATCCCAGGTAAAAACAAAATAGTAAACTTATTTTTAGCAACATACGTTTATTGTCCAAATACAGAGAAGATCAAGAATGTGAGTAACCTCACCTGATCAAGACTTAATCTACAGAGCAGCGTAGGGGAAAGGGAACTGGGGATCCTGGTGGACAGCAGGAGGACCATGAGTCAGCACTGTGCCCTCATGGCCAAGAAGGCCAATGGCATCCCGGGGTGTATCAGAAGGGGGGTGATTAGTAGGTTAAGAGAGATTCTCCTCCCCCCTCTACTCTACCCTGGTGAGACCCTATCTGGAATATTGTGTCCAGTTCTGGGCCCCACAGTTCAAGGACAGGGAACTGCTTGACAGAGTCCAGCACAGAGCCACAAAGATAATTAAGGAAGTGGAGCATCTCCCATACGAGGAAAGGCTGAGGGAGCTGGGTCTCTTTAGCTTGGAGAAGAGGAGACTGAGGGGTGACCTCATTAACGTTTATAAATACATAAAGGGTGAGTGTCAGGAGGATGGAGCCAGGCTCTTCTCAGTAACATCCAATGATAGGACAAGGGACAATGGGTGCAAGCTGGAACACAGAAGGTTCCACTTAAATATGACAAAAAACCTCTTCACAGTGAGGGTGACTGAACACTGGCAGGGGCTGCCCAGGGAGGTTGTGGAGTCTCCTTCTCTGGAGACATTCAAAACTTGCCTGGACGTGTTCCTCTGTGACCTGATGTAGGTGTTCCTGCTCCAACAGGGGGATTGGACTAGATGATCTTTCAAGGTCCCTTCCAATCCCTGATATTCTGTGAGCTAAAGATCCCAACTATCAAAACCATGTATTATTAGGAATTATATCACCACAGTTAACGTTGACTCCTGTAGTATGTGCTAAGTATGTAAATATTAAGTCTCTAATACCTCTTGACAGACCAGATATAATGGATTTCTAAAAAAAGAAATAAAATATGATTCCCTGAACCAGCAAGGAAGGACTATTACACTGTCTCCAGGAAGCAGAGACAGTAGCATGCATGACTTAGTAGCAAAAATAGATCTTAAATCAACCATTTGTAAATCAAATTCCTGTCAAAAGTTACTGTAAAGAGGAGACATCTAAAAAAAAAAAAAACACAAACAAAACAAAACAAATAACAGTAACTATTTTTCAACGAAAAGCTCAAGCAAAGGAAAAACAAGTTAGTAAAGTTTACTTAAATATCATCTAGATGTGACCTAAATATACGGAAAAATTAAGTCTTCTTTATATCCACATAGGGACAGAGGTATTAAAAACTCAATACCCTGGTGAACGTGCATGGGAAGAACAGAGGGTGTTTCAAGACTCTGGGCTTAGCAAGTAGGTAACCACCTCAAAAGAGGGCGTTTTGAACAAGTGGGGAATTAGACTGTGAAAAAGGGACCAACTGATCCCTAATAATAATTAATAAAAACCCAACCAACCCCCCAAATCACTGTTCATTAGAAATTAGAGAAATTACAGCCCATAACTTTACGCCTGTGGCAGATGCCTATTTCCAAACACGGGACTGCACTGAGCACCCTGCTACTATTAGATGGAAGACTTTTGCCAACTGGTAAACAATCTGGGAGAGCCTACCTAACAGAAGTCACATACAGGAAAAGAGGGGTAGGTCACCAAAACATACAATGCTTTCGCCTTTCACCTGAAAGGGTATCGTCATCAGACAGGAGAAATAAGTAGCTGCCTGTTTTATGTGGGCAAACTAACTTTGGCTTCCTCCGAACAGCTCAGCTGCCCCGCGGTTAAAATTCGGCCCCCTAAACGAAGGGAGGGACACCTCCACGGGCTGTTCCTACAAGCTGGTTACACGCACGCTGGGGCAGAGGAAGCCTCTTGCCTCCTCAAACTGAGCCATTGTAAGAGCCCCGGCCGGTCTGGTGTCTGCAGCCGGCAATCGCCTACCTGCGGCGTTGCGTCCTATGGCTACTATAAACTTCGAGCAGGCGAAGGGCTCGTCGGCAGAGCTCCCCGCAGACGCCCCCGACTTCAAGGTCCAGAGGATGTCGATCTCCCTGGAATGACAAGGCGGAAGGGAGTGAAGCAGCGCTTCCCCCCTTACCTGCCTGCCTCGGCCCACCACCGGGCTCCCGCCGCCCCCTGGGCTCCGGGGGGGCAGGCCGCAGCACCGCGGCGAGGAGAGGAGCCCCCTTACGTCCCCTTACCTTTTCTTCTCCAGCTCCCTGCGGATCTCCCGGTCCTCGGGCGTCTCCTCCCGGGCTTCCTCCTCATCGTCCACGCCGGCGCGGGACGGGGCCACCACCACCTCCCCGAAAAAGGTCGCCATGGCCGCCTCCCGGCCGCTCACCGCGCCTGCGCCCCGAGTCGCTCTGCGCCGCCCAGCCCCTCTTCTCCGCCCTCCCACGCTCCGCCACCGCGCACCCTCCGGCTCAGCCCCGGGACGCCTCCCCGCCCAACTGCTACCGCCACCGGGCACCGCGGACGGTCTGCCCCGCCGGCGGCGGGATGGGCTGCTGAGCAGCCGCCACCACCACCCGCTGCACGCCTTCTCCCGGCCTCCGAGCAGGCCCCATCCCTCCGGGCGGAGGAGCGGGGCGAAGGAGGGGGGGATCCCCCCTCGCAGCTCCCCGGGGTGGCGCGGCAAAGCGGAGCGGCCCCCAGGCGTGCAAAGAAGAGTACAGTGACGTGCTGAGAGGGTTATGGAATAGCTTTACTTTGGTCCACTTCTACACGTACAGCATAAAAATCTTTAGTATTAAATAATTTGATTCTTCTACGTTTCTGTCCCGCTCTTTTTAATATTTTTTCGTGTGTTCACGCTGCCCCCGAGCCCGTTCGCTACCCCAGATTCTGCTCCTCCTTTAAAGCGGACAAAAACATCCCAGCTTACAAGTGCATGATGGCATCAAGCGGCTTTAAATAAAAAGGTACTGCTTTTACAGGTCTCCTGCATCACTTTACCTCCCTGAGTACAGCTTAGACCAAATACAGAAGGCCGACATCAGAACGACCAGGAAGAAGAGCCGCTTCCTGCAAGGCTTTAAAGAGCCAGCTCTCATCACGGAAAACGTACTTCTTGTTTGTTTGTTTGTTTGGTTGGTTGGTTTTTGTAAATAAAAATGAAAGTCTCTAAGTCCTTTTCCAGACTGATCATTTTTCAGATTGATCGTTTTCTCACTACTGGCTCTTTGGAACCTGTCTGTACGTACAAAATAGGAAATAAAAACAATTGCACTTGCTTTGCTCAGAAAATAGAAGTGTTGGGGACCCTGTGCCAGCAACTGCCTCTGAGATACACAGATACAGAGGGCAGAACCTCCTGGCTTTCAGGGATCACCGTGACCATGTTGTACATGAGTGTGGTAAAGCAGAGAAAACAGCAGATGTAAAAGGCGCGCGAGAAAAAAAAACATCTTTTGAAATCTAAACCTGAAGTGGAAATACAAACGTACCAGCTCCATCTCAGCTCTTCAAACGGGAAGTTAGGAAAAGCTCTGACATTCCCTCCAGAGCTATTAGGCCGGCGTTTATTCCTATACCGGAGGTGATACTCTGTCGAACATTGATGATAATGCATTCGGTTCACAGATAATACAAAAATATTGGTTGACTTGCTCTCTTTTTAACAAAGGTAAGATACACAAAGCCACCTCAACAGTTTCGTCACTAAACACAACTGTGTTTGTTATTTTAGAAACCAACTTAAAGAAATCAGAGAAGCGTGTACCTTGAAGTCACAAAATTCCACTGTATGGTGTTAAGGACCATGCTCCAAACAAAGAAAATTCCTGGGGCACAAATGATACCAATTAGCTTTACTTTTTGACTCAATAGAGAGGTTTTTTAAGGGAGGAGGAGTAAGAAAAAATAAAGTTCTCTATGCTGAGATAACATTGTAGATACCAAAATGATGTGATGTTAAACACACCTTTTGGCACGTAACATCAGCAAAGCTGCTGGAGAAGTGGTTCTCACCAGCTGCTGGCAGGCAGCGTGTGGGACTCCCTTACTCATCACCTCACCTCCATTTGCACAAGCATGCTGGCATTTGTGACTGTGATAATGCAGCTGCACTAACTCTTTTCCCTATCCCAAACCCTTTCAGATACTACTACCAATCCAATCTGCTGGAAAACTAATTCTCAATTTCAGTTAAAATGAGCAGGGTTAGGATAGATCTCAGATTGTAAGGTGTTTTGTATTGAACAGCCAGATCAGGAATCACCAAGTCTTACTAAGTGTGAGAAAAGGACCCAGCAGAGCAGAGGGAGAAAACCGGTAGTGGGGAAGGAGCAGAGATCACTAAGCTCCTGGTGGCAGCGATGGCGGGGCTCTCCCCAGCAAAGCTCCAGGGAAAAGCAAGCTATGAGTTGAGAGGTACATTGCCAACCAAGAATTTGCACATTTTCCCCAGAGAGATTTTCTCCTATTTTCTATGCAAGAATTGTCTCGTGTCAACAACAGCCGCCTCAAACATTTTGAAAAACAGGAAATGTATGGCAACAATCAGAAACTTGTAAGATTTAATCAACGAGAGCTCTAACATAAAAGCACTTAAAAGCTCAAATATGGAAGAACAACTGAAGTGTGGCAAAAAAGGTCTGGAATGTAAAGATCCTGCACCTCGACCTTTCCACGCATAAAGAAAACAGAACAAGTATTTTGTTTGTTTTTCTGTTTTATAAAGAAAACACACAAAACCCCTTAGGCCCAAGAGTTCACCTGCAATTCATATTAAGTTTACAGTATAGAAGTCACATTAATGATGATAGTACTACCTGTCAGCATAAATCCTCTCTTCACCAGCACCGATACGCCTTTTCAACTGGCAAATACGCTTTTTCCCTGGTAACTGGTTCTAGTTGCACCTTATCAGTAATGGCAGTACAGAACACTTAACATCTGTACCAGTACAAGTTGCAAAGTTATTAGCCTAGTGAGCGCTCAGGACTCTGTCGACGCAATGCTTGCATCCGCCAGACTTGATAGTGTAGAATAGCATTTATAAGCCGGTTGCTATTGTTTATGGTTTCGTACAGCATTAGAGAAGTTTGAAATCTGTTCTTGAATGTTGTGTGACCTAGGTAGTATTTCATTGCAGCACCCATAACAATAATACTCCACATACTGCTATTAACCTGTTGCGCAGTGTTTCAACTTGTTTTTTGTTTTTTTTTTTTAACCTCTCGTTATATGTAATAAAATACCAGTAAAGACAAAAAAATCGCCCCTATAATGAGGCACATTTTGGCATCTGTGCTAAATGCTGCTACATGTGCAGGCAAGTGCAAGTCAAAATATGAAAAGGAGAAAGTCATCATCTAATCACATTCATAACTTTTTCATAGAAAAATATAAATATATTCCCTGAAATGTAGGACAAAGAAGAGCCAGCATCCATCATGAGTTCTAGTGCTATTTACCATTTTTAAAAAATAAAATTAATTAAAAAAAAAAAAAGAAAAAAAAAAAGAAAAAAAAAAAGAAAAGAAGGTGGGCTGGCTTTTCTTTTTAAGGTTACGTTTTGCAATCTACATCATCTAAACCTCTGTCATCGTCGTCCTCATCACAGTCGTCGTATCTCACAGTCCGTCTACCGCAGTTGCGAGTTCTTATCTTAGAACGCCGGTTAGCTCGTCTGCATTTGGTGTAATCCAAATCTTCAGAGTCGTTTTCTTGGTTGGGTTTCCAACGTTTCCTTCGCTGGGGTCTTCTGGAAGGCTTCGGTGAGCTGGAATTCGTAGTTTCTTTTCTAACCATTTCCGATTTCCTTTTTCTCTTTCTCGTTCCTGCGGCGTCGCTGTAGCCACTGTTATCGGTTTCAGAGTCTGAATCAGAAAAACAATTGAAACTGGCTCTTGAACTCCCTGCAGTCCCAGGTGCTTCCACGGCCTCTGACGCCGAGGATTTTTCATCTTTCTTTCCCCTTGGTTGAGATTCTGCTGTTTCTTTGAAGTCATCTGTCAATTTTGATCTTTTGCAAGAAGCTCTAGTTTTTTTATTTACAACTTCTTTGATGTTTTTAGTTTCCGGTTTAGCTAAGTCAGAATCTACCTCCTCTTCGGAATTGCTCGTATGATGGTTGTGGGCTGAAGTCGACCGACTAGAACTTCCCCACTTTCTCCCGTTTTCCATCCTGTGGTTTGTGGAATTCTCCTCTGAAGAGTCACGTTCCAGATTTCTAAGAGCTACAGAGCAGACTCTTTTGCGCGGCGGGTTGTAGTTATCCTCGTTCTGCTTTCCAGTCACTATTGCCTCTGCCTCAGAATCGGTTTTCTCGTTCTCAGACTCACTGATGTATTTCCTTTTAGGAGCAGATGATTCAGGGCAAGAGAGTTTTTTTCTGCCAGAAAACCGCTCTCTCTCATTTTCAGACTTTAAGCCAGCATCTACCTCCGAGCTGCTGATCAGCTTCTTCCTGGATGCTGCAGACACATTGCCATGAAGCTGCCTTCTGTTCTTTTTCACCGTGCAAACGCTTTCTGAGCTTGACAATTCTTCCTTTGTGTCACTCATTATCTTAATCTTATTAGCTGCCAAGGTGGCACACCTGCGTGGATTTTTCTTCTCAGTCACATTAGACAGCTTTATGTGCTTCTTGTAGTTAATGATACACGTCCTGCTCCTGAGCACTTTTCCACTTTGTCCAGTCTCCTCAGATGCTGATTCTGCAAGGTAAAGATGTAGAAGGTTTTTAATGACTTACACTCTTGAAATAATTAGTTTATTAAGCACAAACACTACCATCTTTAATAAAATACACAAACCCTTTTTTTTATTTATTTCAACTGTTACCTGCAATTTACCTTAAGCCCTTATTAAAAACACAGTCCAACAGTCCCAGGCACACACCTAGCTCACAGGATCACTCTTTTACTTTGAGATAATGAAAGGGTTTGAAAGTAACACTCTAACACCACTCCAGTAATTAGCTTAGCAATTACAAATTACATAATTTAGCAAACATGCTTTCATATTACTTATACTTCTATCATCAGAAGTTATCAAATTCTTACTAGAATGAACTCTCAAAATTAATTAATACATGCTTTAGACCTTTTTATTCTCAAAAAAAGACACTATTTTATGTAGATGCAAGCCCTGGATGGATTTCACACTTTTAGAATTGTTTCCCATTCACAGAGAACATCTAAACCATTCAGTTCCTTAAGCAACTCAAACAGTACGGTTGCTTCTAACGGTGGATCTTCCATTCAGTATCTTTGTTTTAATGTCCCGCTTGCTTTTTATGTTGGGTTTTAAAACAAATATTCAATCTGTAAATAACGTGAACAATGCTACAAAGATCAATGGTTTAAACTTTTATCTTCTAAATAATGCTGAATTACTCAAAGGTATCAATAAAAAATAAAAGCAGAGGCTTTTCGAGTAAATTTGTTTGCACAGACTTCATGAAATAGCATTTTGTTGTGTGTTTTTAACAGAAATGTGTTTTGCAGAGTTTGTTTTCCCAAGATTGTTATCCATCTCACATTTTTTTGTAGCTGTTACTGAATTTATGCACAAAATGGATAAAAACATGCTCCATTAAAGCCCCTACACTGCATTAGCCTACTACTGGGGAACTCTCTTGTTCCCCAATTCCTCAACTCTGAGGTAAGTACAGGGCAACAATTTCCCTAAATTCTGACAATAAAAAAATGCAATGAAGAGATAATCTAGAAATTTTAAAAAAAGTTACACTGGACATTTGAATTTGTGTCCCATGAGCACCAATATTAAAAATATCTTGAGATGCCAGATGTGTTTATTATTTCAGTGTAAGTCCTTTTATGCACTAAAGTATTTTGATGTTTCCGAAGGATAATTAATTTACTGTCTTTTCTAACAGTTTCCAGAAATTATACATGAACACTACTACTGTTACTATTTGTACTGTGTCATTTTATGGCTAGAACATGACATATTTCTGCTATTGAATACTGCATATTGTTGTGTAAGAGGTAATTAATGGATGAAAAAAAAAAAAAAAGAGCTAATGCTTAAATCATACATTGTCCTCCAATTCTTTTAAGCGCACACATACACAACATATGGCTGATACTCGTGGCCATTATGAGGTAAGTCAAAACAGGCAGAAGCACAGAGCTTTAACAAATTAATCTACACTTCAAATGGGAAAATACTGTAAGTAAACGTAACAATGAACCGTAACATACTAGCGATGGCAAAACAACACCACTACAAGTTCCTGGTACAAAGAGACGTTTTGACCAGTTAGTAAGTCTGGAGACGTCGAACACAAGCTTAGGGTTAAGATTCCCTGACAGGTGCTGCGAGCTACACTCACATCCCTAGGATGGACAGCTTGGAAAAGTGAAAAACCTGCCCAGCCTTAATGGTGAGTGCTGACTTAATCCCCTTCGGCCATCTGAAGACACAAATGTTTAAAACTTAAAGACATCACCTGGAACTATTCCAAGAAAGGCAGCAAAAACAAAAACAAAAAAAACCCAAAGGAAAAAAGAATGCATATGATTTTGGCCAGTTTTTCAGAGGTAAGTGCTGTGGTATTTACAGATGTGTATTTTGAGAAATAAAGCTTTTATCATAATAAGCTTTATAATAAGCAGAAGCTTGCTGCAGGGACTGCCAGGGAAAAGCCTGAGCATTATTCAAAATGGTTACCAGCAGACGCAGTGAAGTGATTGTCCCCCTGTCCTCAGCACTGGTGAGGCCACCCCTTGAGTCTTGTGTCCAGTTCTGGGCACCTCAGCACAAGAGAGATCTGGAGGTGCTGGAGCGAGTGCAGAGGAGGGACACGGAGCTGGTGAAAGGCCTGGAGGATAAATCTTATGAGGATCGATTGAGGGAGTTGGGACTGTTCAGTTTGAGGAAGAGGAGGCTGAGGGGAGACCTCATCACTCTCTACAACTGATTGAAAGGGCACTGTAGAGAGGTTGGTGCTGGTCTCTTCTCATGGGCAATGAGCGATAGAAGGAGAGGGAATGACTGCAGGCTGCAGCAGGGGAGGTTTGGGCTGGACATTGGGAAAGAATTCTTCCCAGCAAGAGTGGTCAGAGCCTGGAATGGGCTGCCCAGGGAGGTGGTGGGGTCACTGTCCCTGACTGTGTTTAGGAGTCGATTGGATGTGGTGTTGAGGGATATGGTGTAGGGGAGAACTTGTAGAGTAGGGCTGATGGTTGGACTTGATGATCCCAAGAGTCTTTTCCAACCAAAAGGATTCTGTGATTCTGTAATAAGCAGATTATGCCTATTTTCGAAGTTTCAGCCGCTAATTCATAAGACTAAAGGATAAAGGAATCCAGTCTTTCTGCAACACGCTACCAGACCATTAAACCTATACTTTCCATACAAAATCTTAAATTGGGAGCAAATTTGTATAAAGCTCATCTTATTTTTTAATTTAAGCTTTAATTAAAGCTTAATGCAACTACACAATTAACATCCTAAATTAAATGCAGCAAAGGTTTAAGATTGCACAGGCAGGAAGAGGAAAGATTAAATAAACTGCACTACTCACAGAAACTGGGAGCTAGCTTTTTTTTTTTTTTAAGAACAGCACCAGGATACAAAGGCCTTATCCAGCAAGTTTACCATTATGACAAGTCCTCCTGGAATTCACGGCATCGAACTCTAAACCTGGAAGTCCAGGCTGCAATACTGTGTAGGAATATCCAGCCATATCTCCAGTAAGTTCATGCGCAGCGAGTACTACAGTCCACCAAGTATTTCCCAACCCCTACTGACCAGCTATGTGGTTTTTTGGGTTGAGTTTTTGTGTTGTTTTGTTTTTTTTAATACATTAAAAACCCATGGTGTATATCTATATGTCTCCAATTCGTAAGGTGTCAGCCAGCATACACAAGTATTTGAGTAGCAGGAAAAATTATAAAAAAGGCAGAAAAGCAAAGAACTAACATTTTCAAACAAAATACGCTTCTGCAACTGAGTTTTTGCCCTTCAGCTGACTGTTAACTGCTTTGCAGAGATCTTCTCTCTCATGCAGTGTCTTACCAGTCTTATAATGTTGCTAAAGCAGTGACATGATACTTCAATGAGATACAACTCAGCTTAGATGCCCATGAACAAATGGCACTAAAGCAAGCAAGGAACAGGAGGATCACCACTACCAACAGTAACAGCACACCCCTCCCCAGCTTCCCCCCCAAAACCACCCAAACCCTCTCACGGTAAATCTGGGAAAAGCCAGACATGCACCAGAACGCTACCAATGCAGCAAAGTGCATCTCTGTCTTAAGGACACTACACATCACTGACAGAATAAAATTTCAAAAGTCAAATCAAGTTACAGGTTCCAGCCACAAAAATAAGAATAATTAAAATACGCTTCAATCAAATTAATTTTTGAAGCCTATGAATGAAGTCACAACCATTATATTCAGTTGAAGTAAGTCTGCTTTGGCACAGAAAATTAAGATAATCTAAAGTAAGGACCATTATTTCACCCACAAATTCAAGGTAACAGGAATACAAACTGGAGGGGCTTTCTTACTGAAATTCTCCAAACAAGGAGCAGGCCTAAAGAAAGCACTCTTCCTTTTCAGACCTTCTGCTACCTTGAACTCCATACCCTAGAACTTGTTCACTGCACCCTTCAGAATATTCCTCAATTTTGTGCCAACAACATGAAAGCCAATGTTTCTCGTATTTAACCAGAACGCGCACACACAGCAATCTTACTTCAGAATAGGTATTTTAGCACTAGTTATGACAGACTGCTACACAGATAAGCAAATGCAAGTTAAATATGGATAGAGCAATCATAATTTAATGGCTGATTATTTGTTTTTAGAGGGAAATGTACTGCCAGAAATGCATAACAAAGGCCAGCGTTCAGTCTGAGCGGACTTCTCAATGCCATAGAACTACGTAAAACTGCAATAGTTGTCTCTCCATCCTCTGTTTGGTAACCTCCCAGTTCCAAAGCTGTCTAGATGACAATGACAGTGTCAAGAGGTCATCACTATATCTTACAGTTCATTCCCACATTTATATTTATTTTAGAAAAAGGAACACTGTTGCACTTCATATAGTCCAAATCCTCCCAGTCATTAATCTTACACTGCCTCAAGTCTAGTCAATATCAAGAGTTAGATGCATTCAATAGAAAAAAAAATTACCTTTTCTAACAATTTTTGGTTTTCCTTTTCTCTTCCTCTTTTTTGTTTTTGAAGAAGTTTCGCAATAATTACTGTTACTGGAATCTGTCCCAGATTCTGTATCAGAAGAGTGATTGAAGCTGGCCCTAGGTCCAGATTCTGATGTCACTGGAATTCTAGTTGGCACCAAGGTATCAAAGAAAAAAACTTTCCCATCCTCTCTGTCTTCTGTTTCAGATTCTGCTGAGTCCTCTAAATCACTCAAGACTTTTGCTTTTTTCAAAGGAGCAGCGAGCTGCAGACCAGTTCCTTTTCTGCCATTCCATGTATCTGATTCAGAATCCACTTCATCCTCAGAGTTGATCACTGCAGACTTTTTATATGCAGATGTTGACGGGTCAGAAACTTTTTGACTGCTCTCATCCTCTGAATTATGGCTTTTGGAGTCCTCCTCTGAGAAGTCTAGAGTGGGACTTTTTGCTTTGGGAGACACAGAACGGACTGTCCCATGTAACCGGTTATGACCATTGCTTTGCCAATTTCTCTGCTTCATCTGTGACTCCGCCTCAGAATCTGAAGTTTCATTTTCTGATTCACTAACAAATTTCCTTCGTGCAGCAGATGAACCAGGCTGAGAAAGAATTTTCCTCTTGGTAAGCTGCTCTTCTTTTTCACTTTCAGACTTTAAGGCTACATCATCCTCAGACCCCTCCAGTAACATGCGCCTGGCTGCAGCTGAGGCATTTCGGTGAGGCAGTTTTCTGTTCTTGCATCCAATGCCAATACTTTCTGAGCTTGAAACCTCTTCCTCCACGTCGCTCATTAGCCTTAACTTATTAGCAGCCACAGCAGCACTTCTGCGTAGGGTTTTTCTATGTCTACCAGTACTGCTACCGAGCGACTCAGACGTCACCACTGAAGTATTTTCAGAGTCACTTCTATATAACCTTTTCCTGGCAGTCTTTCTTGTATTCCCATTCTCCTGAAGAAGCGTTCCTGTAAAGGAAAGGAGAGATTAGTATCTTAAATATGAAAATATCAGCTTCTTACGTCTTATCAAATTGTAAAATCATTTAGGTTGGAAGAGACCCTTGGGATCATCAAGTCCAACCATCAGCCCTACTTTACAAAGTTCTCCCCTACACCAGATCCCTCAACACCACATCTAATTGACTCTTAAACATGGTCAGGGATGGTGACTCCACCACCTCCCTGGGCAGCCCATTCCACTGACTGACCACTCTTTTCTGGGAAGAATTCTTTCCTAATGCCCAGCCTAATCTGGAACAGGCTAAACAGACATGACAAATGAACTTTGTTCCTAGTAATAGTTGCATGCTTTTGTTATTTGTCAGGATAAATTATTTAGTTATGTCATCAATTTCAGATTCATTCTAGTTCTGTGAAAAATAAAACTTCATAATTATTACTTTTACTTTCACAAAGACAAAATGTTGCAAGACATGCCCTCTCAACTAGACTCCTGGGTTTCTGCCCCCCTCCCCTAACTACTGAAAAAACTAGCTTTTAAAATTTCAGTATAGTGTTCTGATAGCTTCAGAACTACTGCTGATGAAAAAGTTAGCATATTACGTATACAACAGATTGAAAAATACTAATTGCATTTAGTTATATATACACAATTGTGTTATTTGCCATTCACAAGAAAACTACTCAAATCTGACCTGTTTGTCTTCTCTGAGCAGCTCGATTTCTAGTTATCCTACGATTACTATTCCTTCTTCTACATACACCATTGACTAGTGGAGGTGACATAAGAGCCACAGAGCTTTCTTTGCTCTCTTCTGAACTACTTGTAGAGGATGAAGATGAAGTAGATGAAGAAACCAGAGAACCTTCTATTTCACTTTCTGTTAAAAACAAAAGTCATTTAGAATTCTGAACATGTAGTTAGCTTCCACTAAAGAGCTACATTTTGCTGATATGGTAAATCTTCAAAATCTCCTCACAATATTATCTCATACACGTGATCATGCTTTAAATGTCTTACACACATGAAACTGATAGCTCTACAAAATATACTACTCCATATTTATAAAGAAGCTTCCTATCACTGAACCCTNGAACAGCTGCTTGAAATGAAGAAATTCTATTATTATATTTGGTATATAATATATATTCTATATTATATTTGGCACTTATAAGAGCATCAAGTAACCACATAGTTAGCAGGTCAATCTTTTTCTTATATTCATCTTACTCAATTCAGCTTTCTTATGAATCCCCATATAAAAACTGGAAAAAAAAGTTATTCATCCACTTGACTTCAAAATGGACATACAACCAAGACAGCTCTTTAAGAAGCAAGTTGTCCTAGATATAAG
>VZTM01023477.1:23558-39741 GCA_013400555.1 Jacana jacana | reverse complement strand
CAACCTATATGATTCTATGAAATAGCATCACTGCCACAGACAAAAGCTGTTTTCTAAACCTGTTTTTTTTCTCTCACAAAATAAAATGAGTTAATCTCAGATTTTAACAGTTCTACTTCATTCTAGTTAATTTTGTGTTTCCTTAGAAAGTGCGCTTTTCACCGTATAACTCTGTCAAAAGATAGTCAAATGACACCTTTTGAAGAGAGGAGGGGTGCTCTCTGCAAATCCTCCCCAACAATAAGATAATGGAATATTTTCTAAAATGCACTAGCTTGAAGTACTTCAACCATTTTCCAAGGCTTTCTAATTTCTTTATCTTCTAGGAATATACCTTTTACCAAAGGTTCTTTAAACAGTCCAAACTCTGAGTGATGATAAACCATAGCAGCGTGGTAAGATGATGCCAACACTTTTGATCCTCAGAGACCATTTGTTCTGTTGAAACCAATACATTGGATCTGACTATATGTTGTTCATACGAACTCCTTCGCTGTGTGTTACGCTGGATGGAGTGAACTTGGATTTTGCCCTCGGTTTTGCTGCTACTTTTGATGAAATCTTAACCAAGTCATTCATATATATGTCTCAGTTTACAAAAACCTCTGTTGTTCAGCTTTGCTACATTAATGCCTGCAAAATGTTTTGGAATAGTCGAGTAAAATTGTTTAGGCACTAGTCACGAGTAAGCATTTCTGCTTAGATGTTTAGCTACAGATATGTTTATAAAATATCCTCTCTCACAGATCAAATAGGGTTTTTTGAAAGAGAAGGGGAATATAAATTTGTCAGTAAGTCTGACATTTGCTTTAAAATGGGTTTGCCCTAAGAGGGTGAGAAAGGACTGCTTGAAGGGGCTAAGTGAGGACATTTTGTTGTAGCTCAATCATTGAAGTTCTAGGAGGCAAAGATTTGGGTGCTGAAAAGTAGAAAACTCCAAAAGGAAAACAAACTGTTTCATTTGTTGATGTTTGTGTTTTAATTTATTTGAAACATATATATGGAGTTCTTCAGAGTTAATGGAAAACAGCTATCCTCTAGAAGAAAACCAGAGCTGTTTTGAGGGTTTTTGAGTACATACTCAGCCATTTGACCCAGAGAAACCACGGTGACACAGCCCTTTGCAGAAAGAAATTGCCAAGTTCTGAGGACATAGATTGTGCTGAAGTATTGAGAATCTCTCTCTCATTCTTCCAGTTGCACTGCAGCTCGCAAACATTGTTTTTTTAAAAAATGATGCCTTTTCAAAAAGACTTGTTCTCATCCATTTATACCTTCTATCTGCTCCTTTGTTGCCTCTCTCACAAGTTAGGTGCCTCCCTACACACATCGCTTCCTCTTTCCCCTTTGAGGTGCTTTTCTGCCACTGCTTTTTCCTGCTGACATGCTACACTATGAACTTGTACTGGCTTTTCAACAAAGAGATGAGCGTGGGGATAGCTGTGAAACCAGCTAAGAACTAGGTGGAATCGTTATTGTGTGAGATGCATCCTGTATGCACATCTGCCAGCCACTGGGAAAAAATACTGGTTTATAGTACTTCACACAGCAAGAGGCTGAAACAGTCCTATTGCTCTTCCAGAAGGTTTGTTTTCACCTCTTGATGTAAAACCACTTGAGCTAGGAATGGTTCAGTCTTTACAGTTCATCAGACTTCTCAACTTAGTTTTAATTATTGTTAATTGCTGAGATCTTTACTAACTGATCCTCAGGCTCTTTGCTGCTTTTGGATCTTAACAAAAGATCAATGATCCTGTCTAAAAAGAAGAAATTGTCAAGATGTTTGGCTGATATTTGATTATATAACTAGAGTCTAAAATTCTAAAAAAGAAATTGCTGTCTTGCTCTCGACATTTCACACTGATTTTTACAGCTCATTACACTATTTCCACTCTTTGACGTTTGAAAGTGTTTGCAAGGGCTGTAATTCCTCCTGTGTTAATGGTCTCTGTTTGCCACCTGACTCAGTCGTGTAAATGTGCGAGGGGCAGAAGGCCTGAACTTCCTCCCATAACTCAGGCCTTTTTCCCTACCTTAAAGGACTTCACCAAGAAATCTGTTCCCATAGAAGGCTCCTGGGGTGGTTCTGAAAAGGCATTGGAACTAAACGGTAAAACTTCTAAGAAGGAAGCAGCTTGCTACTGCCAAATGTTTCCTGTTCCCTCTTTCACCATCTGCTGGAAGATAGCTTTGGCTTACTAGCCTTGTACNTTTTTTTTTTTTTTTTTCTCTCCCAGGAAATGTTTGGAGAATATGGTCGGAGAAGCATATGAGAATGGGAAAATATTGGAATTGTGTACAATCAGTAGATAACTACTATAAACTAAGTCACAGTGAGATAGAAGAAGCTGCTGTTTTCCCTGTAAATAGTATGATGACTTTAACTTAGTTAACAAGAAAGAAGATATAGTTAAACAAGCTATTTAACTTAAACTCAGCTTATTCATGTACATATATAGTGTCAGACAAGTATTGCCTTTAAGAGTACTTGATTTCATGCAGCCATTTCCCAGGGGATGGAGCACTGTAACCTTTAAGGAAGAAAGCTTGTACATTTGAGATACTTTGCAGCCTACTCTTCTCTCTCAGTATCAGTTAAGAAAGATGGTTAGCAGATTCCTCTGTCAACAAACTATTATGCCAAGAGGCTGCAAACAAAGATGGAACAGGGAAAAAGACAAGGAGATTAAAGTGGCCGGGGGGTATTAGTCATACAGCCTTCTGCTCTGTTCTCGTCTAAGATTGCATTCTTTGGGACTATTAGTCAACCGAATCAGCGGTAAAATGATGAGTAGTGTGGAGACTGTGGACAAGCATGAGGTAGTTTCACTGAAAGGTAAGTGGTGATAATGTACATTTTTATGTTGTGTTCTTCATGCAACGGTTCCTATTGTGTTTTCAGAGACTGCACTTGAGGGAGTTCCATACGATGTTATGCAGACAGTTAAAAAAGTAATTAAGAAGAGGGACTACTGAAAAGGCAAATAGTTAACAAGTAAAAGCACTATGAGGAGAAGAAATATTTCTGGTAAATAGATACAGGGATAGAGAAGGGAGTGAATGTTTCATCAGAGAAATTGAAAAAGCAGTTTCAGCTTGTGTAGGAAGAGAGAAGAGAGAACAACGGTAACTGAGGGAAATGGAAGAAGAAAACTAGCAGAGATGATGGGCCAATGCGAGATTTTTTCCATACTCTGGCTTAGAGGCCTGCCTCCCAGGCTCCTGTTTTCCCATTTGGGGGTGATTCCTAACCATTTTTCAGGCTTTTTAAAAAGCCTATGCTTTTGAAAGACCCTTGAAAATGGCATTGAATTTCTGCCATGCTCTCCTTATATAGATGTCAGTATCATTGTTGAGAAAATATGATAGTTAAATGATCAGAGTTAAAACAGTCTCACTTAGGAAGAGCACACTGGAGAAGATAGAGTAATTCTGATGAATTCCTGCTGTGCAGGGGATTCTGCACTAAATAAAGACACACGCTGAGCTGGTGGAAACAATGTCTTCAACACCTAACCAGGGGTCTCTGTCACTCAGAGAGGGGAATCTATAAAGCAGAAGCAAACCGAAACGTTTGTATTGTCTTAGGATTTAATTGGCAAAGGGCAGATCTGTAACCTTCGGGCAGTAACACTGAGATGGTATCCTTTATCCCAGCAGGGATTTCCCCAGTGTGCAGGGGACATGCTGTCCCCTTGAGCCAGGTGACCATCGAAGAACAAGGAACAGTGACATTGCAGGAAGGTTGTGAAGTCTCCTGGTGTGATGATGTGACTTTGTGTCCACTGTCTAGGGACTGCAGCCGAACAGGCCAAGACAGCATCAGAAAATGAAACTTTCTACATAAAATTAGGAACTTTACATTTGGAAGTAAGCTAAATGTAATTAAATAAAACTAAATTTAAATTTAATTTATCTGGTTACTGGTTCTGTGATAGGTGACACCATCTTTATTAGTTGTTCCCCCTTCATTTCAGGCTTTACCTTTTGTTACTAATTTTTTATGTATTCATATATGTAGTTATTTGTGTTGAGTTCCAAAGTTCGTATGCTTTAAGACCTAAAATGTACTTATTGCTTTTCACCTTCAGATCTCACAATATGCTTCATCAATAGAACTAGAGGTGTGAATTTTCATGGGTGTACATCCATGACCTTCAGAAGATGGGAGGACTTATAGATGGAAGGAAAAATAAGGCCAGGGCAAGGAAAAGAGAAAGAAAAGGGAAATGCAGAGAGGTTTTGTGGTAGATGAGTCACTATCAGTGACTCAGCAGTAGAAAAAATTAATTCTGGGTAAAATGGAAGGGGAAAACTCAGGAGGAAAATTGTTACTTACTAAATTCTGAGTAAGGCTCTAGAGAGCAGTTTAAAATGCCTTAGTGTAATTTGAACAGAAAAAAGCCAAATCTTTCTGAGCAGAGAAAATAGAAGTATTCTGTGTCTACTGTGCAAGAGCTATTTAACACATACTATAAAGTTTATAGAATAGAACTAGGGCATCAGAGCACTGGAGTTGGATTCTCTGCTACTGACATACAATGTAACTGCGAATGATTCTTGTTCCCTTCAGTGTCTGAATTTCTTAGTATAAAACAAATGTGAATTAAACTATTTGTCTTTCAAAGAGCAGTATTGGGAGGATCAGTTTGTAAATGTTCAAGAACTACAGGTGTAAATAGCATGTAATATACGCTGCATCAACTTTGTGCTGTTTGAGAAAGATTCCATGGGATTACAGTACTCTCAATGAGATTTAAATGGTTCTACTAGGAAAGGTGACATTGAGACATCACACATCTGTGGAGAGATTAAATTTTCCCTAATAAATCTCACATGAGTGTGTTCTTAGAGGAAGAAGTTCCTTAGGTAGCGATGGACGTGTGAGATGAGCTTTAGGATGCTTTTTTTCAAGAAGAAGGTATACCAGGAAGAGTGAGAAAAGTCATGCTGAAGAAGAAAAGACAACTTTCTTGAGGGAAATTAGGGACAGGTTTCTCAGTATACTGAATCTAATGGAAAATCTGTTTGGGATGCTTTAAGTCTCAAATCATATTCTGTGTATTCAAGGCTTACAGTAACCATTTCCTTGCTGTTCCCATGTTCTGCCACCCACACCCCTCCTGAGGAAAGGGAAACACATTCACAAACTGTAATGTGTACCCCTTATCATTCAGCTAGACTGCATCTTCCTTCTGCATTTAAGGTGAACAGCAGCTTCCTCTTCAGTCTTCAATACTGCAGTATGTGGATGTCAGCCAATTCATTCACTAGCACCAGAAAAAACCCCATTTCCCTTTCCCTAAATGATTTGGCTTGAAGTTGGCACCTGTGCAGAGATGGGAAAATCATATGTCATTTTCTCCTCTGGTCCCACAGTGTGACTATCTATGATTTGCCAGATCCTGACCTTTCAGAATTTCTTCTTTGTAAAAAGCACTTGGATATTGTTCCAACATCTTTTGATGAACTTTTGGCAAGAGTTAACTTGTGGTCTTGTGAAATGTTTGGATGCAGTCGCTTCTGTAATGGCATTTCTCCTTAGAGTAACTACTTTGCAGATCTGACCCCGTCTGTTGTTAGTTTCTATTCTGTCTGGGAGAACCTTTTAATTTCTAAGAGTCCAAATAGTTTTTAAGCTTCATTTTCCTACGAAAAAAGCCCCAACTTGTTGAGTTTTTTGGTTCATTAGTACTAATTAGAACTCATTGTGCATTGTTATTGCACTTTTATGTTGCCATAAAAATCATTAAACCTTTACAGAATCACTCAACTGTACCCTAATACAAAAACTCAGCAGCAGTGCATATAAAATTAATATATTGCCAATCAGCTAGGAGTGAAACTGGGAGGTTATGGTTCTACTTCACTTTTGTACCCATTTTCAGTCCAAAGCTACTAAAACAAAACATATGCAGAAATTAAGTTCTGTAGGAGTTCCGTACGCAGAAGGCGTTCTGCAGTCAAGCACTCCCTTTGAGCGCAAAGCAGACCTGATCCAGCTGTGCTTCTCGTCAGTATATTTTTCTTTTCAAATAGCTTGGCTTTTGCACTTGTGCAAAGGTCACGTATCTTCAAACTCTGTGTGTATAACTTAATCAATATGTAGTACATATTCATGGATGATTTCTTAAAATTGATGATGTGGTAAGAAGATCAGGGTTCTAGGTATTATTTGTTACGGGTGGTTCAGGTCTTGATTAGTATTTCCTGTCCAAAATGGTCAAATCATTCTTAATTGCAATGATCACTAACTTACTCACTAAAGCTTACTCTCACTTATTTCTACAGCCATAAATAACATATCAGGCCTAGAAATGGTACCTAGGGTTTTATAAGATAGGTCTTTGTTTTAATCTGGAATTATTATTGTTGTTAATAGTAGTAGTATTGTTGTTGTTGTTATTGTTATTGGTTTTGTTATTATTGTAAAGGGGAAGAAAAATGTAAGTCAAGGATTTCTAGACTGGTTTGTCTAATTGCTGGTCAAAATGTTGTATCCTTGCAGGGTGAATTCTATGCGGTATGCTGAATGATTTTGACGTGTTCTGGTCCTGTCACTTCACTCGTGTGGCATTACATCTGTGGAAAGTGCCTCTGTGTAGTTGTTTGTGTACTTGGCACGTATTTGGTGTTTCTGTCAAGGCAGTCAGACAGTGTTGAAGAGGGTAACTCCTTTAGCACCAAAGGCACATTAAGATATTTCCCCTTACACGTGGTATGTGATTATGCTGAAATACTCTTCGTCTTATCTGAGAGTGCATATTTGTACAAAGCAAAGAAACTTGGAACTGGCTTGTATTGTTCCACTTTAATATGAGCTTTGGGGCACTTCTTCTGTTTTTATTATGAAGGTGTTGTCACAGGGTAAGTGAATGAGTATTTACCAAGCATTCTAAGAAAAGGTTTTTGCCATCCTGAGAAATGACAACAGTTACTGGCTAATATGAAAAAATCATAGAATCATAGAATCATTTAGGTTGGAAGAGACCCTTGGGATCATCAAGTCCAACTATCAGCCCTACTCTACAAGTTCTCCCCTACACCAGATCCCTCAACACCACATCCAATCTACTCTTAAACACAGTCAGGGATGATGACTCCACCACCTCCCTGGGCAGCCCATTCCACTGACTGACTACTCTTTCTGTGAAAATTTTTTCCTAATGTCCAGCCTAACCCTACCCTGCTGCAGCTTGCAGCCATTCCCTCTTGTTCTGTCGCTCATTGCCCGTGAGAAGAGACCAGCACCAACCTCTCTACAATGCCCTTTCAAGCAGTTGTAGAGAGTGATGAGGTCTCCCCTCAGCCTCCTCTTCCTCAAACTAAACAATCCCAACTCCCTCAATCGATCCTCATAAGACTTATTCTCCAGGCCTTTCACCAGTTTCGTTGCCCTCCTCTGCACTCGCTCCAGCACCTCGATATCTCTCGTGTCCTGAGGTGCCCAGAACTGGACCCAATACTCAAGGTGTGGCCTCACCAGTGCTGAGTACAGGGGGCAATCACCTCCCTGCTTCTGCTGGTCACACTATTTTTTATGCAAGCCAGGATGACATTGGCCTGGGCACACTGCTGGCTCATGTTCAGCCGCCTGTCGACCAGCATCCCCAGGTCCTTTTCTGCCAGGCAGCTCTCCAGCCATACTTCCCCAAGCCTGTAGCGATGCCTGGGGTTTTTGTGGCCCAAGTGCAGGACCTGGCACTTGGCCTCATTGAAGGCCATGCCATTAACATTAGCCCATCTATCCAGCCTATAAATACTAAAAAATACTAAAAAAAGTTTAAAAAATACTATATAAGGGCTAAAATTGCAAAATATTGAAAGGTTATTAACTGGTTTTTGTGTCTCTTCCTGCTAGTTTTGTTGTTTATTTCCCCCCTTGTTAAACATACTGAAAGGATGGAATTCTATGGGGTTTGGTTGGTTGTTTTTTGTGAGAGGGCGTGTGTATATTTCCTTCTCTAATTGTTGATTTCGCATCCTAACTTACTGAAGCCAACGTAAAAGAAAACAGAACAGCCAAATTCTTACAAATGCAAAGGTCCCTGAGTCTGGCTTGGCAGAATCCCCACACTTTTGGAGTTGCAGCCTAAATTGAGTCAGATCAGGGTGGTGAGGCACTGGAACAGGTTGTACAGAGAAGTTGTGGCTGCCCCATCCCTGGAGGTGTTTAAGGCCAGGCTGGATGGAGCTTTGAGCAACCTGCTCTAGTGGGAGGTGTGCTTGCCCAGGGCAGGGCGATTGGAATTCAATGATCTTTAAGGTCCCTACTCTGAAGTCTTAAAATGGTAGAAGTATCTCTTAAAATTTATTTTTCTACAGAAAAGGAGCATAGTATGTTTTTTCTGCTTCTATTCCCTAATAGCTCAATTAAATACACATTTTTTTTTTAAAGGAGCTATTTCTTTTTATTGCCAGTCATCTGACATCAATCTAAAATTTGAAAATTAAGCTGAATCTTTTATCATTTCCCGTCATGTTACCACCAGTAAATGTGCTGGGAGCAGTGAAACAGAATTTTGCAGCTGTGGTCCCAGTTGTAGATGGGATCCCAGTAGTACCCTTGGGAAGTTCTCCCTTCTAGTACCTGGTGTTAGCAAATGTCTGGAACTTAAAGAACAAAGTGTTTTTTCAGGAATTCAGCTCATGTTCCCGGTTATGTTAATTCTGTAGTATGTGAAGTGGGAAAGCACAGTGAAAATCTATTAAGTATGCTTTTAGCACATAAAATTACACTTGGAGAAGACCTTTTGAATAGAAAACTGCTGTTATAATATGATTTTGCTTTTGAGTAGACTTGTTCTTTAAATAGGAAATGATTTTTTTTTTCCCAACATCAGTGAAAAAGCAGTAGAGTATGTTATAGGATTTTGTTATGTATGTGGGAAATCAGCATAGTAAATGCAATAAATTATGCATATCTTAAGGGAAATTCAGAAACAGAAGTTACAGAATTCATTTTGTACAAGTGAGATATTGCAGTTGCTTTTTCTGGGACACTGTAGCTTACAAAATGGCATGGCTCCTAATCAGCTTTTGTGCATTATGAAACTATAGTCCTTTGTACATCAGAATGACTCCACTGAGTGACAGAGAGCTAAGAAAATGAGGGAACTAGAATCTCAGAGAAAGGTTAGTAGTGCAGAAATTGATTGCAGTCTTCACTTCTGGCCTGCAGGTCCAGCTGCCCGTTTCCTGGTTACTGCAACCTGCTGAGAGCTAATTCTCTTAAAGTCCAAATATCAGAGGAGAAAAATAATGAAAATGCTATTTCAGGCAGTTGTTTTAACAGTGAGGAGGATGAAAGCGACAAAATATTAGACTTACCCCTCTTTTCCTGCTCAAGGCGGAATTCCCTTCCTGTCTGTTCGGGTTTTTGGTTAGCACTGTGGTCACACTGCATTGCTAGAAAGGCTGCTTGGAAATGATGCTCAAATGGGTGGCCCTTACAAAAAAGCTCCCTGCTTCCATTTGTATTCTCTCCCAGTCCTGTGCCCCCGACCCAGTGGGAAAGGTTCCAGGCGTGCTCCCTCAGTGAGAGCATCTATTAAATGTGAAGTGAATATGTACAGAAATTGTCTCGCCAAGTCATTTATTTGATTTCTTATGACACTTAAGTGCAGTTAACATGCTGACTGATCTGGGGGTGATGGGTGTGGGCCTCAAGTAATAGGTAATGAACATCCTGAATTATGCTTTAATAAGTATCAAGTTTCAATGTATATTTCAATATAATGTCTCGGAGGAGGGTTTGTTGAGTCTTGAGATGGAGCTGTAATTCCATTGATGCAGACCGGAGAGCTCAGACTTGCTGTGGTGTGGCCTTGCCTCTCAGCAAATTTAACACAGTGTACTTTTTTATTGCTTGTCTTGTATGTATTTAAATTACCTGTTTCTTAATGAAAGCCCAACCAGTTGATGCAGTCTGTGTATTTAATGTAATTTTTTTCATGGTTACAGAAGGGTCTACTGGCTACTCTTCAGGTCTATAGGTATATCTGGGATATATTTCTGCTGGTTGGTTCTCTGTGGAACAAGTTAAAGAAAATGGGCTGTGAACCCTCACCTCTGCGAGTACCCTTTTTGCTTGGTCTTTATAGCAGAGTCATAGTTTTACATCAACGTATTTTATATTTCAATATAAATAAAGGCGTGGTGGAACAGAGCATTTTAGCAGTGTTGATACAGCTGGCATCTTATGCTGCTGCTGGGGAAATCCCTTAGGGGATTTTCTTTGGGATTCACCGAGGAGGGAATGTGGGTAAACAAAGGAAGCTGGAAGCAGCTGGTACCAACTCGAAGAATTCAAAGTTGGATGTAAGTATGGAAGCTGGATATATTTCTGTTTCCTGAATGTTGGAGGACAGGTTCCCTGTTCCCTGCTGCTACCAGTGAATGGTGGATTTTGCCAACACAATCTACATGAAGAAATACTGAAGTGCAGCCCGCTTGGGCAGCAGAGTTTATTTTGATGTCGTATGAGCATTTGAATTTCAGAAACCACCTGAGAGGATGCTGCTTCTCTTCCCTGGTGTTCTTGAGATTGTTTGTGTATTTGGCGAGGAGCCCTGAGATGCAAAAACATTATCCTTCTTTGCCATCAGTAATAAAACATAAAAGTTAGTGGAAAATTATTTTAGAATCAATAGTATATAATCTTTAGAAGTTTAGTAAAAACTTTATTAAAAAAAAAATAAATTGTAAGAGTAGTGCAGATATTGGCTAACACAGAAGCATTTCCAAGTTGGATGAGTTTTGGGCTGCGAGGAGAGAGGAAGATCTGTAATGTATTGCTGTGTGTTTGCTTAGCACTCTTCCCTTAGGCACAATATGGATTTTTTTTTGTTTCTAACCCGTTTGTTTTTTTTTTTTTTTTTTTTTGCCTGGATGATCCTGTGATGCTGGAATCCTCAGCAGTCCTGGCTTTGTGTTTTACTTCTGCTGTCTGGGACACACTGGCTGATTTTTTTTTAATTCTTTTTTTTCTTCTTTTTCCCTCCCAATGTGCAAAAACAGCAAGTGGAAATTTTTATCTGTTAGAGTTACAAAAGTAAGGGGCAGTGCCCAGTCCCTAGGTCTGGCTTGGCAAAATCCTCCTGCCTCTGGACTCACAGCCTAATTTGAGTCAGATCAATGAAGAGATTATTAAATAACTGAGTTCTTCTTTTTGAGAATGTTCACCTCTGAGGCATTCCATACTTTCTCCTTTAGCTTTGGCAACACTAAAACAATCAATATTGACTCAAAAAATATAGGCAGTGAGAAAATATTTCTTTTCTGGGAGAGAACTGCAGGACGATCTTACTATTGCAATGCCTTGATAGTGAGCAGGTAGAACATTCCCTGTGTTCCCTTTACTTGTGCAGATCCTCTTGCACTAAGAGGGGATGAAACTTTCAGCTCCAACTTCTATTTATCATTTCAGATGATTTAATCTCGCCGTTCCTTTCTCTTACAGCTCTCTTCTCTCACTAGTAATCTCCTTCCTCCAAGTGTCTCACCAGTGTGAACCCCACCCCACTGGCTGGAGGTCCCAGTTCTGAGGATGTGAAGAAAATCCCTCCAGAACACTTTTTGTCCTTGATTTCTCCCTTCAGACCAACACATCAGTAGCATATTGTCCAAATCTCCACCACCAGTAACAGTTCCTACTGCTTGATGACCTCTACTAAACTCTAACACTGCTGAAAATAAACAGTTGTGCTTCCAGTTAAGTCTTCCAAGTACTTTGCAGGTTATTGGTTACCTAAATAAGCAAGCANNNTGGTTACCTAAATAAGCAAGCAGCTTTTATTCCATTGTTCAATAACTGTTCATGGATTTTCATGTTTTAACTTTTTTTCTTCTGAGAGAACTGGATTCTCTCCGATCTCTTCTGCAAATTCTGATGAGCTGCATTTGCCTACGTGTAAAACTCTTCACCTCTCTTTCTAAAAAAGCTATTTAGAAAACTGTAGTGTGACAAAATCTCCTTTCTCAACAACAATAAATATTCAGTAAGGAGCCACGTTTTGTGTGTTCACATTAACTGTAAGTGTTCTTTGTAGCACAGAGCAATAAAAAACCTGCCTGGCTTCCAACTTGCTAAAGGGCACTGAGAGGAAAGGAAGCAAAACCACAGTTCTAAATGAAACCAGTTAGCTGTAACAATCTCGTTGATGGTTTGACTATTAGTCCTCCTGTCAGCTACAGAATGCACTTTCTGCCCTGAGCCTCCTTGCAGGCCTGGTTAACCTTTCCTTGCTGTGCATCAGACATTTCAGGAAAGTTACTGGAAAAACAGCTTGCACAATATTTGAGTTTTGGAATTTTATAGCAGTGTGTGTACAGACATTCCCCATGATTCCTGCTGCGTGTGGTATATATTACAGTAGTATTTTAACAGCAGTAGTAGTTTGCAGTAGCTTCAGAGTTTGTTTTTTTCTCTCCTCGGTTGCTAGCTATGTAAGAAGCAGACTGTTTTTTTGCCTCTTTTAATGTTTTAAATTTTGATTGACAAAAAAAAAAAAAAAACCAAAACCCTGTGTATTAGCTTTTCCACTTGCTTGAATGTTTTCTAGGGAGTGAAAAAAGATCTGTGCTTTGATGTGTTGTGAATGGGCTGATGTGAGCTCGGGGGATTAGTGTCTGAGTTGCTGGGCTCACCATCTGTGAGAATAATTTAATTTATTTTCTTTTTTAAGAAAGGACTGTGAAAGACCTTGAGGTCAGTGCGGCTTGAGAGAAGTATGCACCAGGAGTCCAACTGAAAGAACCTCTGGCATTCTAGTTTTATTTACAGGCTGTATTTCAAACAAATTTAATGGAGTCCAGATCCTCAGTGCATGTATATCTGCTGCTAAAGTTAACAGTATTAAAAATCTCTGCAGCAAACTTTGTCCCAGTGAAGTGCAAGTTCTTGCCTCTCAGACCTCGCAGACAGTAGGAGGCTCAAGAGAGAGGCCCTTCTGTCTCTCCCCCTCCTTGCTTCTGAGTTTGTTTAATGTAATAAGGCCAGCTGTCCTGTCTAAATGAACCAACACTGAGGTTCAGCTATTTTCATTCAGTTAGACTCCAGGGAGAGGAAATCTTTGGTAGTCATCAGGTCTTGTATCTGGATCACAATTTAGGATAAATCTACACATCATACTAGAAGTTAGTACTGTTCCCTGTGTGACCTGAAATGGTTTTACACAGGCAGATTGAAGGGATCTGGCTCCCATTACCCCAAAAGCACTTCTTCATGTAACCCCACAAGAACTATACAGCTTAACATATTATTATAAAAATATGTAGCCTGTCAGAAGTGAACTTTAACTCAACACATAAAACACCGTTACTTCTGCTCTTACCTAATTTATGAATCTGAGTATGTATATTTGATTAGAGTGATGTAGTAACTAATTACTAAGTTACACGAGTAGTTTGGAAATCTCTCCAGCAAGTATCCTGGTAGTGAACCATCCTCCTGTATTCTCTAAAAATCCTGGGTTAATTGTTAAGGATTCTCCTTCCTAAAATAGGAAAGAAGCAGATCAGGTATATAACACAAATTGAAGTGATACTAAGTTTGTCTGAGCTCCTTGGTGCTCTAGTCAACCTGAAGGAAGATTATGCCTGAAACAAAGCTTGTGGGTAAGATGTTTATTTATGCATGTGCAGATAGTATGCATGTAATCCAACCTGAAACACGTATAAAACCCGAGTAAAATAAACAAAAAACCTAGATGAAGTAACTAGTTAGGCTGCAAATGAGTTAAATGCAGCTGTTGCCTTTTTAATAGCCTGCTAGGCTAGAATTGTACAGAATGGTGATCACTGGATGATCTGGTCACCAGATCTGAATTTTCCTACTGTTGTTGAAGTATCTCTTGTCTGTTCTTTGTTAGAGGATATTTCCAAAGCCCTATACAGTTTTGGGAAAACTCGGTCAGTGAACTTGAATAGGAAAGAGAGATGATGACATACAGCAAGTGCCTAGGAGACAGCTATTAGGTTTTTGTTTCAAGACTTGTGTTGAATATGGTATGAATAGAAAAGGTAAGATGATACCTCAGTTCTTCAAGAGCATGGAGGGTCAGTGCATGGTCTTCAGTTCTCGATTCCCAGTTTTGTCTGTGGTGCACTCTGCCTTTAGTAGGAGCTGGAAGGCTACCTCCTGAAGTAAGTGTGTATGTTGATAACAAACATACAGGATATTTTGGGGTGTGTGTGTGGGGAAAGAGATAAAAAATAGTCTGATAATTACTTGTATTGGGCAGTTCTGCTCAACTTGTAAAATCAAGATCTGTGACCAGGAAATCAGCTTTGTGTTTCAGGAATTCATGGGAGAGCTGGAACAAATGCTTCTTTTTTTTCCAAAAAGAAAAAAAAATATTTCCCAAGTGAGACTATGGGAGGGCATTGAGACAATTCCCTACAGCAGGTGGGAGTGGTGGAGAGGAGGGCAGTGATCCCAGCCACATCGTTCAGCTCACAGAGCATCCTCAGAGAGATGCCAGCTTTGTGCTCTTGCTTGGTGCGTGCACAGCGAAGGGGCACTGGGATGGGAACACTGTAGACCTGGTTTGATTTATTTACCCTCACAATGTGGTGGCCATTCCTACTTTCTCTTTCGTTAATGGATCTCTCACATGAATTAACACAGCTTCAAGATAATGTGTAAGACTGGGAAGTCAATAGTGCTCACTGGGCAGTGCTGCGGAGTTGCCTGTGTGTGGTTAATAGTCTGCTTGGCATACTTCAAAGTATAAAAACTCTCTCACTATGTTTACTAATTGCCTTTTGGAGTAATATAGTTGATGATATTTTTACACATTTTACTCTAACATTACTTAGTGGAATCAAGTAAGAATTATAGAGAAATACTATTTATTACCTTACGAAAACAATTATCAGTGAATAGACCGTTCAGTGACCTGAAATTAAGATACTGTCCTTAATTTTATTTGTACTGTTGTATTTTACGTCCTGTTAGTATCAAAGGGAAAAGAAATATAATGTCTATCACATGTCTCCCAAGGAGACTTTGTTGAATATCTAATAAATACGGCTTGTCAAACATTGGGCCTGATCTAAACCTTAGTTTATCAAGTTAAGTGTATTTTTTTCCAGTCTGGTAGAACTATTTCATTTTTTGGCATCAGTCCTCCATATTGAGAATAGATGATAAAATACTTCCAGGAAAATACTGTGGAACATTCTGTTCACAGATCACTTGTTTGCGTGGTAGCTAGTGAAAAAAGCAGCAAGAGACAGGTCTGGAGAGAAGAGCTGGAGAGGAGGAATGGGAGAGTAGGGAGCAACTAACAAGAGCATGGGGAGAGTTTAAAGGAAAGTAAAATAAGTGCTACAGAGACTTAAATACATGGTGAAGTAAACTAATAGATACTGGGGAAAGAAACAAAAAATAACAAATTTAGCATCTAGAAGGAGGGAGAAAACAGGAATTATTAACGCTGTTAAAGAGGAACAGATTGGAAATTAGTAACAAGAAAAGGAAGGCGACTGGGCAAGGGGATGGGAGATGAGAGGTTCACTGGAATCAGATAGGTAAAGAAATGGCTGTTTGGGAGTTATTATTGTGTGGCCAGTTTTAATACTAATACAACCAGGTCATAAAAAGTCAAGTTATCCGTAGTTGCAACTAAACTAGCTCTTAGGTAGCCATGTCACTTCTGAAATACCATCATTTGTGTTTATCCTAGTGATCTTTCGGTAGTGTTGAAGTTCATGCAGGCTCTGCTGCACTATATATGTCCCCAGAAGCTCAAAACATCTGATGCTGAGTGATGCTGAGTGATGTTGATGAAGTGATGTTGATGTTGATGAAGTGATGTTGATGAAGTGATGCTGAGAAGAAAGCAGGTTCTGTTCCTCTCCTTTCCCGCCTGGTCTCTCAATGTCTGAGCAGGCGTGAGAGGGTATGCAGGAAATGATAGCAATACAAAAACCATCTCCCTTCCCTCCCTTCCCAAAAGCATGTATCGCTTTAGCTTCCATCCAGTTCAGTGGGTGGCTGTACAAGCTCTCACAGTGTAAGGGTGGGGATGAGAAACAGGGTGAATGACTGCTCCTTAGAGTAAGGGGTGTGAGTTCATGCCAGCATAGAATATGTATGTGCCTGTAGCCTCGAACAGTGATTTAGAAGGAAGGATTAACTTGGTGGGGTTTCTTGAAAGTTCTGGTCAGCATTTTGTTG
>VZTM01023477.1:6232-23530 GCA_013400555.1 Jacana jacana | reverse complement strand
TTTTTTTTTTTTTTTTTTTCTGAATAAGTAGTTAGAAGTTGAGTCATGGAGAAAGGCTGTGGAAATAGTTAATTTCTGTTCTGAATGTCAGTGTTACGCCATCACAAAAACCGAAAACTCTGGAAAACATTAAGAGCGGTTCTGTCTCATAATTCACTTTTGGCTCATTTCTTGATGTTTTTGCAAAGGACGTAAGTTTTTCCAGAGTGGTCCAGGAAAATGCAAGTCTGGCCTGGAACTTTCACAAGAGATCCTTTTTCTTTTTTTTCTTTTTTTTTTTATGATTGCATGGATAATAACAAGAAATCAATTTGGCCTGTCTAGACTACACTTCAAGTATGAAATCTAGAATAAAGTGGAAGTCTGTAAAGGTTAAGCAGCACTCATTCATATAATCTCTTAGTTAAAGTTGGAGTTTTCCTAGTGAAACATCTGGTGCATGTTTTTTAAACATGGTCTTCAGAAATATTAACCTGTAATGAGCTTATCAGTTTATTTTCAGATTCTAACTCTCTATTTCAGACCTAAAAGTTCTACGTGGTCCTTTGCCAATAGCAATTAATTGTACGTTAATGGGATGTCAGCTCCAACTTAAAAAATATCTGCATAGAAAAACCTGAATGCACTATAGCACAGGGTGTGTTTAAGAGTAGATTAGATGCAGTGTTGAGGGATATGGTGTAGGGGTGAACTTTGTAGAGAAGGGCTGATGGTTGGACTTGATGATCCCAAGGGTCTCTTCCAACCAAAATGGTTCTATGATTCTATGATTGATTAGTCCAGGAAACCCATGCATCTTGGGCACCACCCACGCCCACTGTTTATGGCCACTAAACAGTCTGAGGTATCTCAGAAGTTAACTTAGTCCACTAAAGTGCAAATTCCAGGTTTCAGAAAACATACATGAATGACAGCCTGGGAAAAATCACTATCCCAAACAAAAGGCACTTGTCTCCATTTCAAAGGCTCTTCATGGTCAGTCCCTACTTTACCTCTCCTTCTATCTTCCTGAGATTCTAAGTCTGGCTTCTAATTGGCCTCTTACGTACACATTTATCACTTTCTTGTAAGGTGTTCTGATAATCATCTTCTAGTTTCCTTCAGTTGCTTCCTTCCCTCCTTCAAATCCTTCCTTAAGTTTGCTTTTTTTTTCTGTGATGCTTATAAAAATGTTACTGAGATGACTCTCTGCTGTATTAATTTAGTTTTTCATTGTGAACACAGTATTTAGCACAGTTGGATCAAAAATTATCACCTGTAAGTATTCCAAGAATACTAGTGGCAGAGTTGAAGTATATGTATTATTCCTAATTTTTTTTTATGGTTATTTTGGCTTAAGTATTAATTACAGTTGTCATCTTCTGAGTAAAATGTGTTGGGCCTCACCTTTTTCAAATTCTTGGACCTGGAAACCCAGTTCAAGGCTCACAGCCTCTAGGGTGCTAATATTCACATTTGTGGTGTTAGTGGAATAGATGGACAGAGTAAAAAATTGACTGGGGTTAGAGGCATACATGGGTTAGGATTGTGTCCATGGGAATTTTGGAGACGGGTAAGGAGTTGTAGAGAAAGAACCTGTTCCTGTGGTAGCCAAGAGAAAGGGGATTTTGGAAGTTAGTTTGCATAATGCTGGTAATGGAACGGCTGGCAGGATTCGTCTCTATGAGACTGTGGGGAAGGCTGTAGTACTTTCAAGAGATTTAGAATGAGAACAGTGAGTAGATGGTTCAGAAGACTGCATGTGAGGCTGAGGGTTCCTTCCCCACACCATTCACCTATCCTGCCATCTCCCAGGAGACAGAGAAACCTTTTTTTTCAGAAGCCTTGAATCCTTGCTTTTGTAGGTCTTTCCCCCTTTCTGACACCTCTGAGCTGCTGCCCCATCAGTGAGGAAGGACAACTTGAGCATTTTCTGATGTGGATGTGACAAGAACAGGAGAAAAACATTGAATCTTGCTGTTTCTGGTGCTACTGAGAGAAACAATTTCTAAGCAAATGATGTGCTTTTATATACCTTGGGGAACCAAAGACCTTTATGGTTTGTGCCATTCTAGATTTTATATCTTAAAAAGGATTTTTTATTTTTGCTCTATGCTCTAAGAAGAGTTCATTTTTCTCTCTGCCAACCTGTAATTTTAGCTTTCAGACAAGTGGAATAGAAAACTGAAGTGGTAGACTGTGGATTAAAATCACTGATGAGCAAACTTCTTGAATGTACATCTGTGGACAAAAATCCTTTTCCATAGTGACAAACTCTACTGCTGACATGTGACTTGAACTTCTGAAGCAAACCCGCTTGGATGGTGAGCATGGGAAATGCTACTGCTGAGATGTTTCCTATTTACTTGCATTCTAACTAGGAATGCCTGCTGTATGTATTCTTAACATATGTTAACCTCCCTGCTGCAGTTCTTGCCAAGAAGCTGTCACAAAGGTATTTAGCAAATGAAACTGCATAGGAAACATTCCTGTTGTACTGGAGTGCCTGGTGTAACTAATTGGGCATGTATAACAGGAGGGGGAAGATAAATAAAGCTACATATGTACAGTGTTTAGGTAAAGCGAGTGATATTTTGCATCATAATTATAATCCTTTTAGATGTTAGCGATTTCCAGAAAGGCGCCAGAAAAGGGATCAGCTAAACAAGCCAATGATGGAAACACAGTCCAGCGTGAACCTTCTCCGAGGCTTGGTGTTAACACAACGTGACGCAGAACCACGCAGGGCTGTTGTTGCAAGGATCCAAAGCAGGATTCTTTCTTTTTTTGTCCTTTTTTTTTTTTTTTTTGTGTGTATGTGCACGTTCATACCCTACACAGCGTTTGTTTCTTTTCACCTTTCTAGTAGGGTATCCTGTCTCCCACCTCCTGATCCCAAACTGGCAGGAAAAGTTGCAGTTTCTTTGGAAAACAACAGTGTCTGCAGGGTATGTTGTTTAATGTTATTTTCTCCAAATAAAGGAACGGCTTAGTTCCTGCTGCAAGTGCCTTGGTTTTGCCCACTCAGCTCAGTACCAAGGTACATCTTCGGAGAAGCAAATGGGTGCAGAAGAAGGGCTTTTGGATGTCGTCTTTAAGCAGGAGCAGCATTTCCAGGCAGGGCTGTGGGGCTGTGAGACCCCCGCAGTGTGCAGCATAACAGCGGTGCCTTTATGCAGGAAACAGTAAGGCAGAAGGGAAAATGGACTTGTTGATAGCACATTGGGTCGTGTTTCAAATACATTTTGGATATACGAAGTACAGTAGAGCAGAAAGGCTCAGACCTTTTATCTTTTTTTTTTTCCCCCTGGTAAATATGTTTGTTCTAAAAAGTTTTATTTCCCTTCCTCTTCCTTGTGCCTGGACTACGTACTCCACCAGGCATGCAAGGGATTTTTGTTTTCTTTAATTTGGAAAGTCTCTCTCAGCTCAGGAATGCTGCTTGGCACAGGAAGCACAGCCACAGTCAAGAGAGATTGAACTGTTATCCTTACAAAGAGAACTAAAAAATAATATGCATGTTGTTGCATTTAACTCTTTGTGGTGTCTGCCTCCTGGTTAACTGAGATCACAAGTATGAAGTGAGTGCCCAGTAAGGTAATATAAATCACTGATTTCCCAAAAAGCAGAGCAAAGGAGTGTGTGGTCTTGTAACTTTTATTGTTAAGTTGAAATTACAAAATAGATTTACAATAATGCAGTTTTTCATTCCAGGTAGTAAAACGCTTCATCATTCTAGCTTTAATATTGTAAGTGTTGGCCAATATCGCACTTGTAACAAGAGAATCATAAACAAGTAGAAATAAAATAGGAATTAAATTGTAGATTGAGAAAAAAAGTTGTGCTTGATGTGAAAATATACATACACAGAGTCAGTCTGCATCAACACAGGTTCATTGAAATGGGTATAACTGCCTGCCTTTCTTACCATTTAAATGTGTCTAGAACTAGTTGTGCCATTTTAGAGCTGCTTGAGAAAATACCAAAGTAAACGTATTTCCATGAGTGCTAGGCCAGTGACAAAACCAACCTCACCAAACAAGAGAAGAAAGCAAATCCAAGACTACACATTAATATGGACATGATTTAATTACTAGTCTCAGTAGGAAAGAGTTATAACTGTTAAGTTGCGTGAAAAGGAAGCATCTGGTGAAAAGAGTAATTTATAGTGTTTGGGTTTTGACAGTATGATTTGGTTTATACATAAATAAATTAGATTTTTCTGATACAACTGTGTAGTGAAATAGCAGGGATTAAGGGCGTTTTGTGGCTGAGGCCTGTATCTAACATCCATCCCACATTCACATCCACAACCAGAGCCCATGACATAGTGCAGATTGGGGTGAGTTCTGGACAGGTTCAGTTTGGTGCTCGGCTTTATTGCTTTGCAGGGATCTTGCTCTGTCGGTGGAAAACTGGCTGCAGCCACTGTGTGATTTGAACGACCCCTTCATTGTGGACCACTTCTCCTGAGTTTTGTAGATTCTTGATGTGTGCTAAGGCAAGGCTAAAAACACTGGGTCTGGATGTATAGATCTATGCACTTTTAACGTCAGTTTTAACATCAGGAATGTTGCTTTTCAGGCAATATTTGAGAAGAGCATTATACTTTTCATACACATTGCACCATGTAACATTTCAAGGAGGTCTTACTGCATGTATGTAACAAACCAAAATGAGATTTCATTTTGTAACACTTGGACTCTTCATCTCTTCAAAACTGATGTCTCAGTATTCAGCCTCATCCAAATCACCATGTGCGCTGTGTTACGAAACTCTTGCACAGTTACTTAATTTAGAGATTTCTTTGGATGCTTGGTGGTTGGCAGCACACTGTGTATTACACAGATCCTGAGAAAATGAGTCCCTGGATCTCCTGCAGGAAGCAGTGTTGCTCGCAGCTTGACTCTGGTATGATGATCCTTTGAAGTAGTGGTCTTGTCTTCTGTGGGTAGGTTCTAGGTCCTTAAATCCTGGGCTTTCAGCTGCATGAGTGCTGGTGTGCTGCTTGTGAATCCAGTTGCAGTCAGGGTGCACCATGCTCTTCTGTGGGGCTTGTCATTCCATTTGTCAGGGCAGACAGAAAATAACTGAATGATTCTTCCAAAATGAATGTTAGAGGTTTCATTTCTACCCAAATTATTTTGGCCTTCCATCTTCTGCCATCTGGCTGTATCCAACAGAAACTCCTACTGATTTCGATATATGAGCTTGGTTCCAGCTCTAGCCCAAGGACATGCAAGACATATGGCAATTTGCCCAAGGTAACGTCCTCTGTGCTTTTTGAGCAGTTGCTGATCGGGTTCAGTAACAGTTGATATTGGTTTTGATTCTTGTGGGTGATGGTACCCATGTTCTCCACTCTGGAAAAAATAGGTGATTGAAACTAATCACTGTTTTCTTGTAGCTGCTCCTGTCCTTGAGGTTTAGCAGAACTTTTTTCTTTAGAAAAATGATGGTAAAGCTTTTGCAGCCTCTTCTTAAGTAAGCAGAGCTAGCATCATGGAATGTGATCCTGACTTCCTTGCCATCAGGAGCAGCAAAGGGGAGGTACAGTTGCCAGATGCACATTTGTTGCCATCCAGTCTGCTGCTGATGCGATCCCTGTTATATCATGCTGTGCACAGCAAACACAGACCCACATCAGCTCCAACTGATGCAGGATATCTGCTTACCTTCTTAGCTCTGCTGTATCAATTCTGCTCTGGATATCTAGATAGTGTTTTGTATGTGTGTGCATGCAGGTATCGTTATAAGGCTGGTTTTGGTGTCTTGCAGGCATTATGTTCCTCCTTTATAAAAGTGACAGACAATCCAGGTCTGAGGGTTATGCCATCAGGGCTTCCATGCACATTCTGCCCTAAGCTGTCCCCAGTGGGTTTGAAGACTAATGAACTTTGCTTTTTAGTTATCCAAGCTTCTACTGAGGTTCAAATGAACAGACTGGTGGAAGAAATTAATCAAGGTGTTGAAAACCTGAGGAGGTTAGATTTATATAGATTATAACCTTTATTAGTGAGAAGAAAAATTGCAGAAATTAGCCAGAAGTTGTTTAACCCTTATCCATAATTGCTTTGATTTGTGGTGTTTTCTGATTTTGGGTTTGTTTTGTTGTTGTTGTTGTTTTGTTTGTTTTTTTTTTTCAGAGTATATTGCAGCAAATCTGCTTTTATTAATGTTAAAGAAACACAAATGAAGATGAAATTTTCCCATTATTTTTCCATGTGCCGTAGACTGGAGGGGAAAAGACTGTACAGGGAGAAGAAGGCTTGTCAGCTGTTTCCCATATGAATTTGCAAACTACTTTGATTTATTCTTCTAAGCTTGTCTTTCCAATGAAAAGAACATTTGAAATTCCTTTTGCCAATTTTAAATTTTCCAGTTGTTGTTGGGGATGCAAACCTCGTAATACAAGGCACATATGATTAGAAGGGCAGAAAACGTGGTGAGAGAGCAGTGGCATATTCCTACTGAGCTTTGCTAGACTTTGAGTCTGGCCAAGAGATGCAGTAGCACATGATGACTATTAGAGAGTTACCTCACACTGTGTGCAACAAATTCATTCCTTGACCTGTGAAACTAAACTCACCATTGCAAAGAATACTCTTTTATCTTAGGCCATGAAGCTGCTCAGAAAGTCAAAGAGGCTTTGCCTGGTTTTTCACAGCTCTACTACTTGATGGGTGAATCTGCTCTGAATTCAGTCGCCTCTCATATTCCTACTACATGATGGTGCATTTTCCTCTGGGTGCTTTAAATCCTGGGGATACAGGAAGATTAATGGGGAAAGACTTCACCAATCACTTTGAATAAAGCTAAGTGATGTTAGCAATCTGTTTGCAAACTTCTCTTGGGCATAGATTTCTTTTTAATTTAAGGTCTTTTTTTTTATTATTTCAGCATGGCTTTGCCCAGCTCCTCCACAGCAGCGTAGTAGAGAAATTGTTCTTAATCACTGGGTCTTTTAATTGCTGGAATACACCAGTACCTATGTTTTTCTTACTCATTTCCTGTGCTTTTGAAAGGAACTGAAATTTCTTTCCTCTATTTCCCTTCCCTTTTCTGCTTGAACTCCACATTGCATAAGGACAGGGCTTATAAAAGGTGTGTGCTTGTGTTCTTCATAATTATTATAAACAGTTTAAGAAAAAATCACAACAAATTTAATTTTATACATATCAAGATTAATTTCATTCATTGCACACAGAAAATATTTTCTTGAAACAAAAAAAAACCCTTTCTACCTTGTTTTCTTAGCTAAAATCAGATTACTGTCAATGTGCTTAAATGTACCAGTCTCTTTGAGTTGCTAGTGGTTTAAACTGCTGCTGTTAATTCAAAGCCATCACAGGCCTGCGGAGTTGTTCTCATAATAATCAAAGATCCTGTATTTATCCTTCCTGACTATAATCAAATCTGTCTCTTAGACTTCCTGTTTANACATTGTTACAAAGTAATTTTCTGATGAGATGTTATATTGAGGTGAACTCAGTGCAGCGGTCATGTGGGGACTCTGGGTAGGACTGCAGTATATGTGCAGTGGTTTGGGGTTTTTTAACCACTATTCAACAATCCTCAGCAGCTTTTGTCTCTCAAAGACCTTGCTCAAATAAACAGCTAGGGTTCTTATACCATGAAACAACAAGGAAATTAACAGATGCTGGGATAAGTAGTGAAGCTATTTGTGGTTTTTTGGAATAATACATTTTACCAACAGCTCTTAAGTCAGTAGTAGTCCTAAATGTGTGCTAAAATTGAGCTACATTCTAATTTGCTGTTCTTTACCATTGTCCTGATTTCCATTTAAATACTTCAGCCACACAGAAAGAGAGCTAGAGAGAACTGCAGTGTAGGAGCTCTAGCATCTTGAACGCTGAGTGAAGATGCTGAGCAGTAGTTCCTCTGTGTACCTGCCAACGTGTAACTGAGACAATTGGTGATGGAAGCAGTGTACTCTGTAAATGCTGTGGAAACCTCACTGCTCTGAGGTAAAAGGCAATCTTAGAGACACAAGCTTGATTCATTCTATAACTGTACATGCATATATATATGGATTCATTTACACTTGTCTTCTGTGTGAGTCATCCCTATGTGTGAAGGCAAGCTTTTTACAGATCTTTTAATTAATTTAAAGTTTTGAGTTTTTTTCAAAGTCGTCTAACTATACTAGTTTTGCATGTAACTCATGTCTTTAAATTGAGACCCTGAAATTTAATTGCAGACATGAATGAGTTAATTGTAAATGAATTCACATTCAGCATCTTCATATAGCAAGTTTGCATTAAGTGTAGCAGACCGTTCCTGACGTAGCTACCATGTGAACATCAGGCAGAGGAATTACCAAAAGAAATGTCCTATGTGGGTTCCATCACCACATAGCATTTCAGTGGATGTGGTTGGTGGCAGGTGACATGTATTTTTTGGTGTTTCCTGTAGTTCAGCAGTTAGCAATACCTCCTGGATAGGTGCCTGGCTATATCTTCTCTGCAACTGGCACTTAATAGAATATAGAAGCAACCTGTAGTTCATTATGGATTGTGAAATCTATTCAAGGCACTGCAGAAATAGTGGCTAATACATATTGAGTTCTGTGCTGCCAGGTCTCTGTTAGAGCTGGTTTGTGTACATTGACTATAGAGATCCATCCTTACCTTATCTATCATTCAGATAATGCGACTAGCCATTTGAACAGAATACCGTGAGAATTGATGGATTCTTCTATCAAAATTGGAAGATAAGCTTTAACAAAACACAACTGAGCAAGTAGCAGGGATGACTGGATGAAATATAATGGCCTTTCATATAGTGGGTCAGTTCAAGACATGGTACTTTCTACTGCTTTTAAAAGATATAAAGCTGTAAAATATATATTATTCTATTATTCTTCTTTTCCCATGCTCCCCCTCCTTCCCCATCTCCCTTTACTTCAGTGGATCCATAAAGCCTCAGAAAAATCTGGCAAGCGGTGTGCTTATCCTTTGGGAAGTGAGTTGCTTTACTCATATTGCTCCCGAGAAGAGCAGCTGGGAACAGTGGGAAATCAAGTGCTGGCGTTTTTGTTGGCTTTGCATTAAGCAACAGGAGAATAGGTTATTTGCAATGGAGTTCACTCCAGGTAGTCGAGAGACAAAGATCAACATCACTCAGCAACAGACCACAGGAGCAGAACTGAAAGAACAGGCGAGCATTAAATAAGAAAGCCTTATGTCTGCGGTTGTGCACACTGACTGACGTCCTCAGCAACAGCACTGCTGTTTCTTATAACCTGTGTGCTCCGGGTAGGATGGACACAGGGGAGTGAAGAGTATCCGTGAGAAAACAGAATACTTCTGCATACTTTGTTGCAGGGTCCCTTTGGAATAACTGCAGTTCCCTCCTGTCTGTCTGGGAACACAAACTGAGATAATCTTCCCTCCCTCCTTTCCCTCCCCTTGGCATAATTCCTGTGCTGCTGTAAAGCATCTCATAATGTAGAGGAAATTTCTTTCTGACCCGTGCCTCTGAGATCTGAATTATCCTGGCTGGCTTGGATTGAATCTCTTCATTGTCTATCTTTACTGCCTGTAAAACCATGAAATGCTTGTATGTAAAATTTGTTTCCACTCATTGACTTGATCATTTAAGGTGAGTCGATTCTGTGCATCATGAAAGCCAGAAATTATTTTATCAGGTCCTCTGTTTATTCTTTTTAGCTTAATAACACGTTCCATCCATCTTGCGTAAAGGAATAGAAGGGTAAAAAGGACACTTCTCTGCCCCTAAAGATGCAGCAGTCCTCTGCATCTATGGCATCATGTTTAAAAATATCAATTGGTATTTACATCTAGTTGTATATGTTTCCTTCTATTTAGTGTCCAAGATGATGTGTGAAGGGCTGCAATAGGTAGAGCTCCAAGCGAGATGAGTCAGGATTAAACTGCAAATAGCACGTCCCTTTCTTCCTAATGTGTTTGCAGTAAGATGAAGTACGTTCACTAAAGCCTGAATGACTGCCCAGGGACATTGTTAGAATCAATCAGCTAGATGTTTTCCAAAAGATCTACAACATATATTGCTTTATGCCCAGTGAGGGGAGTAGCCCAATTCAGGCAGAATTTTGGTCAATGCCCTTTGAAAATTAAGCTCGAATGACTACTTAGGAAAGAGCAGTCCACGAAGGACTTATTTTTCCCTAAGAGAACGAAAACATGACTGCAGACAATTGCTTCTCCACGAGGTGTAACATACTGTGCTCACCCTCAGCTATCAGATTGTTTGAAATATGGTTTCCCAGGGAAAGAAAGTCCTATTTTTGAATAAATGTACCATGAGCAAATTATGCCACTGTTGCCCTGCTGAGGAGTTCCTGAAACGCAAATGGAAATAGGAGACTGCATGGCATAAAATGAAGAATAACTGGTAGGGCAAAGGGTTCAACAGGGGAGGATGGCAAGTGAAGTGTGCTCCTGGCTTCCCTGTGGAGCTGGGGTTGTGTCTTTTTTGAGTTTTGGCAAGTTGCCTGGACATCAGTATGGAACGTATGAGCTGATTGTGCGAGATTCATTTATTTGTACGGATTGTGGCTTATTATGTTTCTATTTATCAAGTACATCTAAATAGGGCACTGGCATGTAATTCAGAATAGAACCTTGATAATGTTGTGCTACGTATATCATTATGCAAAGTTCTATATGGGATAAATGCCATGACACACAATGCAGAAAAACGCCATGAATTATGCGATGGTGTATGATTGAACTCTTCCTGCTTTTATGTGTATTTTATAGTGCAAATCACAACTTCCAGGCCTAATGCACTGGTAATTTGTTTTGCAAACTGTCAGCCTTATTGCATCTTAGCCATGTCTAAAACAATTTAGCACGTATTTGAAACAATTATAGGTGATTATGGATTGACGTTTCACTGAAAGACGATTTTATTTAAATCTTAGATTCTTATCCATGTTCTGCTAACACACGTATAAATGAGTGACTGGTGAGTTCTAAGCATTATTAATAAGTTCAATAGTCAAAGTCTTCAAAGGATGTTACTTTTCTACTAATTCTCTGCCTTCCCTTTTTAAACTTAAGTGACAAATTAGGTTTAATTCTTGCCTTCATGAACCAATCTGTTCTCATTTAGATGCTGGTTCTTTAAGTGCTAAAATACCTTGTTTCTTGAACTGCAAAAATGGAGAATACTAGAAAGAGATGATGAGTTGGATGTGGTGGATTTTTCTGATCTGGTTTGTTTCCCCCCTGCCCCCCACCTCTCCTTCCCCAGATTTCTGCCACGCTCCATGCTGGCTGGACCTTGGAGCTTCTAGGAGAACAGAAAAAAATAAGGAATGGCTTTTGCGGTCAAGTGTAAGCAGTAAAGCACTGGAAACCGTAACACCATTCTTGGCATCGGCTTGGCAATTTTACATAATCAGATGCCTCCTTTTAGTTAGTGGTTTGTTAAATCCCAGATTTATAGATTTTTATAGGTTTTGTGCTGTCTGTGTGCAGCTCTAAGTCTCAGTCTTACTGTCCTGGAATTGAAATTGTTGATCTGGAAGGAACACCACATGCACACACCCCTCCACGTGTTTTAATCTTTAGTCTTTTAAAAGTTATGTCAGAAAAGGTGAAATTATGATTGGGTTTTGGTGTGAGAACAGTGAAATGAATGTTCGACAGTGAAGTTGTAACGAACTAATATCTGACTGGGGGGTGCTCAGTCCCAGCTTACACGCTGGTTTTTCTTGGACTGCATGCACCTATGAACAATATATTGCTCTATAACAGAAAGTTCATCTGATGAGAGAGTAGATCTGGGCTCAAATTCTGTACCAGGCAGTAGCAAAGGTAGCTGCTGTGTGGCAATACCTTTAGCCAGGAAAGATCTAGCAAAGAAATAACTAAAGATAACGATCAAAGAATTTCTGACAGTTAGTACAGGTAACTACATTATTTGTTGATTATTTCCTTGATTAGTTGGACAACCTCTATAATTCATATTGGACAGAATCTAGTATCTCTTAACAAATATTCTACTTGTGTGATATTCTGCAAATGATAGTCTGGTATAAGCAAGTTATATTTAGTATTTCATAGATCTAAACTTTTTATTTGATTAGCCTTTTGCTTATGACATCCAAACATCAAGAGCCACCATCAGGCAAGAGAATCCCATTGTGTTAGGATGTGTACACAACTACAACACGAGTACATCGTTCCAACTTTCCCTTTTTTGTAAGAAATTACTGTTGTAGGTGTATCTTCAGGGCAAGAAGTGATTTAATAACTGAAACGTTAACATTTTATTTATCATACTCTATGACAAAGAATTTGGTCTTTTTCATGTTTTTGTTTGTATCATTAATAGAAAAATACAATAATATCATTTACTTCTATCTATATCATCTGCTCTGCAAACGGTCTGAGCTTTGGAACGGGAAAACACCAGAATGAACAATGCCAGCAACCGCTATAATACTCTGAAGACAGTGTTAGGCTGAAGTTTATGGGTATGTGTTATGATCTGGGAAGTAAATCTTGTTCAGTGTATGATAAATTCATGTCAGCTGCTTGTTGCTAGGAGAAAACTAATAGGTTTACTATGTTTCCACAACAAATGCCACAGAAAGGTTTCTCCATCTTTTAATGTTACTGGTGTAATCAGGATTGTGGAGAAACGTCACAAGTTACTAATGAGACTGGACTCCAAAACGTTGTGAAGTCCTTGACTTTCCATGGGTGGTTGTAAGCACTGGCAGTAATTCTTGAAGGATTTAGTAGCTTGGTTATTTGTATGTGCTCTCCCAGTATCTTTGTGCTGTTTGTTGCTGGGCTCTGCAGCATGTTTTACTTACATGTGGAGCTATCCTAGGAAACTGAAGAGCCCGACTAAAGGAAACTTTAGGAACTCTTTGTTGTTGTTGGTGGTGGTTTTGGACTTCAAATGTGTTGGTTGGTGTCGCAGTCCTGCTGCAGTAGGACATGGCTCTGGATGCGCTGGCTGCCTTCCAAGCTGCAGAGCCAAGCCTGTGCCTAACATGGTGCTATCATGAAACGAGTAGTGTTTGTAGCTATAGTCTGTGTGTGTATAGATAAATGACAGTTTTGTTCGTGCTTCATTGCCAGTTGTAAGTCTCTATCTGCAGCAGTTAGGCTGAATCCTGCTTGATGAGTGTTTTTCTAAAAGCACGCTCTTCTGTCTGCTGATACACAATGCAGTGCATTCACTGCCTACGTGAAATGCTTTGTCTACCTATTATCTACCTACACTAAAAGCATATATTCTGTAACCTTTCCTAAACCTTTAAAAATATTTCTTCCTTTTTTCCACTTTCTTTTCTCTTTCAAAATTTTATGCCGTTAGAGAAGTGCATGTGCTGAAATCATTCTATCGAACCATCTGTGAGCAAGTACACTATGATCCACTTCTGCTGAATATCCACTCAGCTAATTATCTATGAAAATTTGTCTGCATAGCCTGCTGTCCAGATTGCTGTGCCTTGCACCAGAAGTAATTCACTGTTGAGAGAAGGAAATGGTTTAGTAAACATTATTAGAGAAACAGACACTTGGAATATCTACAGGTACCCAATTCTTAGCTGTAGCGAAGTATAACTTAGACAAGAAAATGGGTGGCCATACAAGTGACGTGTGGAAGGACATAAAAGAGCGAGGAGCTTATTGGGATAAGAAAACAGGGAAAAATGTTTATGTTTTTTTCTTATTTTTCTTTCTTTTTTATTTATTAGAAAACTATGCTCTCCTGATAGCCTATGTCTGAGTATGGAGCTGGCTATCGTTCACTGAAGATCATTAACATCACCTAAGATAGCAGTTTTCCTGGAGCTTGGTTCTAATATGAAAAATTTTAGATGCTTGATAAAGTTTAATACAAATTTAAGTGAGCTGCACTGAGCTAAAAATCGTGTGAAATCTAGACTGTGAAAAATGCTCAACTGAGTCTGTCCCAGCTCATCTTTGAATATACTTTTTCTGGTGATACTTTGGCAAATTCGCTAATGTCAGAACCCAAGAAAAATTGGTACATAAAAAAAGGGTTACGATTAAAAAAAATTGGATTTATTATGAGGAACCTTTTTCTATGGAATTTGGGAAGAGTCTTAACATCAGATTCAGTGGGACTTTGATTGGAATTCTCTTTCCAGTAGAATTTAGGCAGAAGCAATATATGAGCAGATGAAAATTCAGTGAGTATTTCTTGTGTCTGTCAGGTATTTTCACTTGCTGCTCAAGTTTCCATGGCCAGTGAAGAAAGAGAGTTGACTCTTTGATCCCTCAGCTTTTATACTAAGCACGATGCAGGTGGGATGGTCAATTCTGGGTCACTTGTCCTATCTGCTCCTCCCTATGGAAGTAGTAACATCAGTTCCTCAGCATGTGTTGTAAATGAAATAGTAGGGGTTTTTTTAAAAACAATCCTGGCGTGGAAGTGAGCACTGTGTCACTGTGCTGTGCACGATGTGCACGATGTCACGATGAGTGTGCACTGACAAACCTTATCTGGGGGCTGCTGCCATAACCAGGCTTTTGCACCCTAAAATTTTGCTCCCCTTTTTGGACGCAGAGGAACAAATCCGCATAAGCATTGCAGTACAGTTCTCGGGGAGATGATTCACCTACCCGTGAACCCAGGAAAGCTGCAGAAAGCTTTCAGGGGAAGGTGCAGCATTATAAATATTTTAAACCTTACTGTGAGCAGGGAAAAGTGTGACATATGTTTTACATTTCAGTGCCTGCTACGGTACCATTATTTTAGAACCTGTCGCCTCTCGTAGGCTGTGCACTCATAGACAAATGCCATCACTTCAAAACCAATAGCTAAGCTGCCTCTTTTCATGCTGTTTCTTTCAGTTCCAACTGACAGTTAAAAAACGTTTGTTGCTCCCCTTTCCACACACACCCCCTGTTCTAAGTGATCTGACCTAAAAAGACTGTGGCTACAGCTGAGCTTAAAATACAAACATTCCCTTTGAAAGTTGTAATGTTCCCGCTTGTCTGGGGCTGCAGTGCAGTAAAGAAAGAAGAATCTCAGTGTTTTACTGATGCAATTCACAGATAAAGCCATTATCGGGGAAAAAGGGGGAGGTGTGTTTAGAGTCTGCTTGAGTGGCAGTAAGAAAAAATAAATAAATCCTTTTTCAAGGGAAAACAACTGCTTTTTTTTTTCTTTTCTGCCCCTGTTTGGAAAGCTCTGCTTTCCTACTCTTACCAATGGGGAAACAAGGCACCATAATCAGCCAATCTGAGATACTTCTGTGTCCCAAGACTGGCACAAGAACTCAAACCCAGGCCTCCTGAATTCTAGCTCAGATTTCTCTCCATGAAGTTTTACCTACTTTCTGGAATGAAAACATTTGTAAAATAGCTTGGAACTTGCCAGGACAAATGTGAATAATTTACAGTATAAGATGATGGCTTTGTTTGGAAATAGGGATGATTATGAGGTTTTTTTGGTAGAGAATATTTTCAGAATCGTAGAATCATTTCAGGAATTCAGTGTGGTGTGATGATATTTCTGATCCTGATGGCTTTGAACTGCCTTGTGAGAAACTGAGAACTGTTTGTCCAGATACTTTCTAATCTTTAGATGACAGTTAATTTTAAGTTGCAACAATAAATAACAGAGTTTTGTGCAAAACAGGAAAAAAATTGTACAGTTCTGCTCAGTCTACCTTGTCATCAGAAATGTCATCAGTGAAAAATTTTAAAGATATCTGAATAATTAAAACAGAAAGACTTAGGTCCCAAGCCCTTAACAATTTAAGGACATGTTCTTTTGAGATCCATACTAAAGGAATGAGTTTGGATGGCATTGACACAGGTCACATTCAGCTGGTTGTTCAGGACCCATTCATGTGTCTCCTAAAATAAGGAGGGGAGACTGTGGAAATACCATCCCACAGGGAATTTAGGATCTGACCTGGTAAGCATAGGCCCAGAGCTGCTCAGGTGAAAATAAATGTTGCCTTAGGGGTACTAGAATGAATTCCATGTTCTGAGGCCTTTAACAGCCCTGTTTTGATTTTGTGGTTTTGCTTGTTTTTTTTTTTTTTTTCTTCTTTTTCTTCTTTACCCCTTCATTTAGCATGTTACTGAATGCTTTAAAGCCTGACTGTATTTCTGAAATAAATGCTGTTCAATTTTAAGTTTGATCATGACATAGAAACTACTGGGTGAAATCTATAGCTTGTATGATGTGAGAGGGCAGAATAGTAAACTGAGGCAGTTCTTTGTGGCCTCCAGAAGAAGTTTTGCACTAGCTGAAATTCACAGCAGGTCCCATAGAGCTCTGTGCATACCTAAACTCTTGTAAGGTGAAAAGAAATAAGGCATCAAACATATCTAAGATTTTAAGTGTTTGATTCATTCTGGAATAATTTCATTTCCTTTTGAATACTGCTTTTTTTTTTTGACTCTCAATGAAATTGGAACTTCAAAGGGTTGTCTACCTCTCAGCATCCCAGAGTAACAGTCAGATAAATTATATACTAAGTTGAGGTGTACCTCTAGCATTTCTTTTACTGTGTGCATGGCAATTACATAGGGCAAACCCCCTTTTAAAAATGCTTGTTATAATTAATTTGTCTGTTACTGAAAAGATGCATAACAAATGATGTAAGTGTAGTTACCGCTCTGTGTGCACGCAGACCTATTTCCTTCACACTTCTTGCCACCTTTCTTCCCGCATTTGTCACATTTAGACTGAAACAGGCAGGAACGCAGGCCTGATTTGAAGGCAGATTGGCCAAAAGATGTGAAGGATGTAGTGTTGCTCCAACTGTGCTATGGTAAAAGACTAAGGCAGTAATCTCTTGTAAAACAGTACAACCAGTCCAGTATTCAGTGGAGTCATTTGAGTTTTCTTCCATACATGATATTCTTCTCGGAATATAATTAAGAGCTGGCAATTGCATGTTAACAGTTAATGGTAATTCATCTTGTAATCATGAAAGAGGTGTGCACAGTGTGGCTGGCACAGTTTGTATTTAGCTGTTGCTATTGACTTTTGTAAAGGTTGTTTCTTGGAGCTGAAGTTCTGTGTGGTGTTCAACAGGCTAATGAGAAACAGCTAATGCATAAGTGCAGGGGATTTTCAGGAATCCATAAGGATTTCCTGAGAAACTTTTAAAAAAATGTTAAAGGTGCTGTATTGAAATATTATCCCATAACAGTTTTTTTCTCTAGCTGGAAGCTAGAGACTCACGCGGTTTAGGCACTGATATATTGACAAAACAACTAACCATTGAAAAGAAGATGTACTCCTAGCTCTGATAGAAATCTCAACAAGACCCTTCTTCCCCTTCTCCTCCCCCCCCCC
>VZTM01023475.1:25501-80901 GCA_013400555.1 Jacana jacana | reverse complement strand
TTTTAAATTAGCTTCAAAATATACACTTGAATAGAAAGTTTATTTAAGGAAAAAAGAGCTGTGGCTGTTTTTGTGGTGGTATTATTCCAGGTGATGAGGAGAGCCAACCTTTAAGCTACAGTTGTAAAACTCCTGAAGTATCATAGAGGAATATTGATTTATGTGATGCTTCTCTTTTGAAAAAACTAACTTGAGCCTGATCCTGCACAGTGCTGGAGTGTTCTGATTTAGCAGTGTGGTTTTGTATGCATCTTCTTTTGAGCACGAGAACTATACTGCTGACACCTCAGTATCTGGATGAGGGATTCAAACCTTGCAAAATCGGGTCCATTATTCCACCCATTTTACCTTGTTGTTGGGTGTTTTGTTTCTTTTTTTTCTTTTTTGGGTTGGTTGGTTGGGTTTTATGTTGATATTTGCCTGGATAGAGTATGATACTGATGCTCTGATGCTGCCTTCAGGATATCTGGAACTCCTTGAATACGGCTTATGGCAGGCGCTCTGTGGTGCAAATCCATGAAGTTTTCTTTCTTTGGTATAAAGAAACTGTTGGTGTACCTGTGAGCTCAGGTTCCAAACAGCAAAAAGATTAACCTTTGAGCCAATGAACCTGCCTGAAAGGAGTATTTCAATAACTTAGATATCATTTTATATGAGCAAAGTTACTGCACAAGCAGGGAAATGGTGGTACTTGGCAGCAGAATGGGATTCTGAGTGGTTAATCCCCTCACGATGCAATCATGTGAAGAAACAAACATATTTTTTAAATATATGTTTGTGCATTTAGTATTCAATTGCCTAATTTTTTTTTTCACATTCTTTCAGAGGCCTGACATACAAAAACAGTGGGGTAGACATTGCAGCAGGGAACACTTTGGTTCAGAAAATTAAACCCCTTGCTGCAGCCACGTCAAGGTCAGGTAAGCCTTGTACCTTCTATTCCTGTTTCAGTCAGGTCATGGCAATGAAGCTTATCATTTGATCTTGATCTTGATACAAAAGCTCATATTTATGTGTTTGGTGTTGGTACACAACAAGAAGTATCTGAGGTAAGCCTGTTATTTCTTCAAAATGCATTTCCTTAGCTTTACAGATTTTCTTCCCAAAATTACTCTAAACTATACCTCCTGAAAGTCATAAATGTTAGAGAATAAAATTCATCACTCCAAAAGGATAAATGCAAGCAAAAATCCTACCATTTAGTGCTATTTTTGATTACATGGTTTATTATTTCTTGCACTGTGAACTATACAATTTTTGTAGATAAATGTTTAGAAAGGTATGCAAGATGCAGAATTCCCCAGGGATACTATCGATTACGTCAGGTAGATATTGCTTGGCTAAAACAGAATTTTTTTTGTCTTCTTTGTTGTGATCTCAGGCATATCTTGCTCTAGCAAGTCCATGGTAATTCAATAATATACAATGACCCTTTAACTTCAGATGAACTGAGAACCTTCAGACACTGTCAGATATACACAGGGAGAAAACTGTGTGACCATATGCACACAAATAGAACTAGTCACTTCTTAGCATTAGCAGTATTTTCTACTCATGTTTTTGTCACTCTCAGGATTTAACCAATTTTAGTTTTAAGATTACTACTTACCTCTCATAACCAGTCTTAGGAGTAAGGAGTCTTAATATGCTCTAAGTAGCAGTATTAACAAGGAGACCAGGGCTTTCAGTTGGAAAACGCCTGGTTATCGTCTTTTCCCAGAAGGCAGTAGGCTTCCATCTATTACAATTCCTTTTCTGTTTTTCAGAAAAATACTAAGTGCAAGGGGGAAACACATCAGTCACAGTAATTACTGCATGTTCAATCACAAACTTTTGGATTTTTAGTCTTAAGTAATAAAGGGATAAGACAGAGCCAACTTAAGAGTAATAGGAGCTCCCGTGCCTCTGTGAACAGGCTCTAAATGACAAAGTTTCCTGGTTTCGTGTTGACAGATAGGAGAGGGATTTTTTGATGGAGATCATGGAGAAACCCATGAAAGCAAAAGTTAACTATTTTTTCCTGTTTTCTGACTGGCAGGCTGCAATGCTGAACTTGGTGGCTTTGCTGGCCTCTTTGATTTGAAAGCAGCTGGTTACAGAGATCCTATCTTGGTATCTGGAACAGATGGTGTTGGCACAAAGCTCAAGGTAATGTGAAAATCCATGTAAAGGAAGGAAAACAGCACAGAAGGGAAAATGTGTCAGAAAATACCATTTGTCTTTTAAAAATACCTGCTTGTATTTCTAAAAAGGGAAAGAAGAATTAAATTGCCATCAGGCAGAAGGATTAAATATACATTTAACTTTAGCCATACTTGAAATGATGCTTAAAATAACTAATTTTTAATATTTTTAATATTACTCAGGGACTCCTTTTCACTAAGGTAGAATCCCCACCCTCAAAAAGATTACTCATGGGGCAAAGCAGTTAATTATATGGTGGCTCTTGTGTTTATGCAAGCTGCAATGAAACCCTTTCCAGTTCAGTCCCCTTCCATAAAGTGCCTTTTGTACTTGCCCATTAAGAAAGTAATGATCCCTAAAACAAGATGTTTGGAGAGGCTCAGGGAGATAGTAATAAATGAAGCTGCTCCTCAAAAAACATCTGGAGGAGCCGTGTGACTTTGATGGCCTTCCATTGCAGACTCTCTGGATATGTTTCGGTTTCTCTGAGCTCACCAAGGGGTTCTCTCCCTGTGTTTTGCAGATTGCACAAGTGTGTAAGAAGCACGACACCATCGGTCAGGACCTGGTTGCCATGTGTGTCAATGACATCCTGGCTCAAGGAGCAGAGCCCCTGTTCTTCCTTGACTATTTTGCCTGTGGCAAGCTTGACGTTGAAGTGGCTCAGGGTGTCATTGCAGGAATAGCAGAAGCTTGCAAAAAAGCAGGATGTGCTCTTCTGGGTATGAACACTCTTCTTTGAAGAATATGAGAAATCTTACACAATATCTTTGTAATAGCTTTTAATGTGTTTGTTTTCCTGCTCTTTTGAAGAATCTTAGAGGTTGAAAAAAACACCAAAGTGCCCTTGCTTTTAGAGGGCATAACCTCTACCCACTGAAAGGAGACAGTACTCTACAAATGTTTCCAGTTGCATATACATTTTCTTATTCATATCTTTAAATTGCGTAGAATCGTAGAATGGTTAGAGTTGGAAGGCACCTTAAAGATCATCGAGTTCCTATCCCCCTGCCATGGGCAGGGGCACCTCTCACTAGAGCAGGTTGCTCAAAGCCCCATCCAGCCTGGCCTTCAACACTTCCAGGGATGGGGCATCCACAGCTTCTCTGGGCAACCTGTTCCAGTGTCACAGTAAAGAACCTCTTTCTGGTATTTAGTCTAAATCTCCCCTCTTCCAATTTAAAGCTGTTACCCCTTGTCCTGTCACTAGACTTCCTTATAAAGAGTCCCTCTCCAGCTCTCCTGTAGGCTCCCTTCAGATATTGGAAGGCTGCTGTCAGGTCTCCCCAGAGCCTTCTCTTCTCCAGGCTGAAAAACCCCAACTTTCTCATCCCGTCTTCATAGGAGAGGTGCTTCAGCCTTCTGAGCATCTTCGTGGCCCTTTGCTGGGAGGAGGGCCACAAAATTACTCTGCAACTATTACAGCTACCTAGCAAACTAACAATTCATGTATTTTAATTCTTTGTATCTTTCAAGTATATCTTTAAACACGCCAAACAGGTTTGTTTATTTTTATCCTAAAGGAAATCCTCACATTTTCCTCTAGAAAAAAAGTAGGGTTTATATGTGTTACTGTGCATGCACATGTCCCTGTTGGCATACATATTATCCGTCCTATCTCTTGGGTGATTTTTAACCTAACTTGACAGGAAAGGCAGAGATCTCATAGCTGTTGTGTTCCCACAAGCTTCATAAAACTAGAAAGCCACAGAATTTCCTTATGCCTGCAATAAAAGCTTCAGCCAGAGCTCACTACTTAAGACACAGAAATTACCACAAGACAGAAACATAGAAGAAACCAGGTGTCATTAGTTACAAAGGTAATAGCAAAATTATTTCTCTACTGAAGACTTGCTGAAGATTAATTTAACCAAGATGAGCACATTCCAAGACATTAAAACTGAAGTCTAAACATTTCCCTTTTCAGCTCTATAATACAAGTACCTAATACATCTCACTAACAAATTATGTATGCATTCTGGCATACAATAATCTAGTTATCCATGAAAATTTTACAGTATTTCACTTCTTGAATCTTAAAAAAGACATCTTTAACAGCGTTCAATTCAATAAAAATATTTCTAGGTTGGTGAAAAACACATTCTTTTCTACAAGTCTTTAGTTTATAAGAGGATTACAACACAGCGTTAAATTTTAAAGCAATGAAACCCAGAAAGTTCAGTTTTCTCACATAGTTCTTACTTTTCCTTTTTTTTTTTTTTTAAATAAAACCAGATGTGGATAATTACCATGATTTTTCTAAAAAGACCTTTAATTTGAGACTAAAAGTGACAGTTCAAGAGTCTTGCTTTAGGTTACACTTTATAATTGGTAACACAGTAATTCTGTCCTTTTTCCAATTCTCAACAGAAGTTAGTTACAAAAGTCCTTTCTAAGGGGGAGTGTGTCCTTTCGAGATAATTTAATAAGCTTTGACCAAGGGGCTATTTATGTTCTTGTTTAATGTTTTCTGCATGAACTGTTAGTCAGCTTTATATTTGTTGTTAGGTGTTCTCTCCATCTCTGAAATGTAACCCAGCCATTCATAGTTCAGCACAAGTACAAGTTATGTGAAAACTTGCTGTGAAACTACCCACTGAAATGTCAAGATTTTATTATCTGGTTGGAAGACTTTAAAACTACAAAGGGCTTTGGGTGTTGTAAATTAATTACCAGAGAATCATTTCTCAAAATTGTAAGCACGTTAGCAAATAGCTTTTTGTGCAAATATAAATATAAGTCCGAGCTCATAAATAAAACACCCATGATTTGTTCCCCAAATTTCTGGCACTCTCAGAAGAGAAGGGACAGAGATGATGCAATAACTGTAAACCTGAGGAGGAAATGCTTTTTCTGTCGCCTGGATCATCGAAATAAATTTCAGTTTGGGCTCCAGCTTCACGCAATGGTTTCAGTGTTCGGGCTTATATCACGTAGATCTGTCTTTGCAGAGTTACCATCTCATAAAAGTCCCATTTGAAGCACGTTGCTAAAATTCATGCCTTGTGTTTCTGCAATACCTGAAAATTCAGCCCAACCACCTCAAACTCATCACACCACTTGATAGCGAGGTACTGAAGGGCTTATCTACGGGCTTGGTTTTGTACAAACATTATTAAATACAGATTTAAACAGATACATCTAAGCAAATGAGCTTTGATTTTAAAGTTGGTTGTAGTAATGTAATGTAGAAGCCTGGAAAAGCTTCCAGAGAATCTAGTATGTCAAGCACTGAGCACAAGAGCAGCTTTCACCTTTGCTCAGGTAAATTTGGAGCCCCTTCAGGGACACTTTGGAGAAACAGAAGACTCTTTGTATTGAAGATGCCTATTGGAAAGCTTTGGAGTGAGCAGTAAATGCTCATTTCATGTACCAAACACAGCGAGTTCCCCTCTCTAGACTGAATGAGGCTGTGGCAGGCAGAACACAGGTCTTCAGCGGTGAAGACCATCAGCTTATGCCTGAAGGTCATCAGGCGAGCCAGCATGGTATGTGGAGAGAGAGAGAGAAGGCTGTCTGAGCAGTGCTGTGCATTTCTGGGCAAGCTGGGAAAATTTCTTTTTCAGACTGCACTCTGAACGAGGTCAGCCAGATAAAACCTGGTTTTCAGGACAAAAAGAGAGGATATTCTGATGATCAGGATATAAGATAATAGCCCAGACAGCAGTTCAGCTGCACGGATGGGTAGGAAAGGCCCTTCTAGAGGTGTTCTTCCCAGACAGTCTATAAACCTTAGATGTTCGGAGTTGGTGTGACAACCATGGCCAGGTTGTGAGCATCAGTGGCAGGCAGGATAGCACTATATACATAATCCTTATGAAGGCAAGTGAGCCTAATACCTGTGTCGTTCCTTTGGTGTCCATGTATGAATTTCTCATACTTCTTGTTAGTTCTTCGTGGAGAATATTAAACCTGGCAGAAGTTTGGAAACACGGAGCACTAAATATATGCTTTGATTTTCAAATGTGGATGCACAACAATTTGATACTCAGAGTGAGGGAGGAAGTGCTCTTTCCCACTTTTGTATTGCTTGTTCGATTGAAGGGCCTGTGACAAGTATGTTTTTAATTCTTTCTCAGGTTCGTTAATCTAATTTAAGAACCTAGTACATTAATGCCTTATGAGTTTGAAACTTTGAAAAATTGCATGTCTGCTGGTCCCAGTAGTTTTCCAACATCCCCTTTCTCTTTTTTTTTTTTCCCTTGGTTCCCATAGGAGGAGAAACTGCTGAAATGCCAGGCATGTATCCACCAGGAGAGTATGACCTGGCTGGCTTTGCTGTTGGTGCAGTGGAGCGAGGGCAGATGCTGCCTCAGCTGGAGAGAATTGCAGATGGAGATGTGGTTATTGGAGTTGCTTCTTCTGGGGTTCACAGCAACGGGTACAGCCTTGTGAGGAAGATTGTTGAGAAGTCATCGTTTGATTTCTCTTCTCCGGTTGGTGCCTCTGGTGATCAGACATTAGGTACTGTTTGTAAGGCAGTTTCTTGCATTGTAACTTGAACTTCTCAACAGGCAAATGCCACACAATTGTTTTGCCTGTCCCTTTGCTTTTGTAACTTCTCTAAGGCACTGAAATATATTCTGTGCTTTGACACGTTCTCATCTTTTCTTCTCTGAATCACGTATGCAGGAAAGAAATTAAGGGAGGGGAATAAATAACTAATTGTACGCTAAAAAAAGGTAGAACATTGTGTTTTTCTCTGTAGTACAGTACTCATTAGCATCCAGGAAAATTAGGATTTTGAGATATCCTCGATTCTGTATTGATTAACATTTATTTCTGTGCTATAACTGCTCTTCTTTCCTCCCCTTTCATCTACAGGAGATCTCTTGTTAACGCCGACTAAGCTCTACAGTAAGACTCTGTTGCCTGTCCTTCGCTCGGGCCATGTGAAAGCCTATGCCCACATCACTGGAGGGGGCTTGCTGGAAAACATCCCCAGAGTTCTCCCAGAGTCCTTTGGTGTCGTTTTAGGTGAGATAAAAAGAGAAGCTGTAGAAGTGTCTGCATGTTAATAGGGATTGAAGGAAGCTGTGTACATGGTGCCATGACAGCTGCCTTGCACTGTAACAGCTAGACTTGCTTGTCTAGATAGAAGTTTGCTTTTTCTTCATGGTTGCTGAATTTTTCCTTGTGCCTTAAACAGAGCCAGTCAAAACATTCTGTAGTCTTATAGCTACTGCCTACTGAATTCAATTCCCTCATGGTGTTTTGTATTGGATTTGTTTGAGAACTCTATCCATACTTGCAAAACAAGAACAACTTCAAAAGCAACCTGAAGTGAACTGTCACCATTTGCAGTAACATGCAATATTATGGCTAATTAAATGACACTCATGAAGTCTTTGATTGGCATTCAGATATGGTTACCAGCTCAAGTACACCTCATGCTGTTCAGCATACTGTAATTAATCCTCACCGCAATCTCGTCGGGTGTGCTAGAAATAGTATGTCCCTTGGAGAGAAAGCATAGTATGGAAAGGGAAATGACTATAGGTTATGGTTTGTAAAATAAGGGAACTGATACTGAGTTTTGCACTACAGAACTGTATGTAAATCATTCTTCCACTTGTCATCTAAACAGCAGTCCACGCTGGTATATGTAAATAGCAACAATAACGTTTTAAGTATAATATGATGAGCAAGAAACTTAATGTCTTTGAAGGATCTTTACAGTGGCTTGTCCAGTAACATTTCTCTTGCTGCTGTAAATCATTCTTACCTTATTGGAATTAGGGACAGCGTGAGACTTCTGTGGCAGTTTTTCAGGCTATTGTTCTGGTACAATAGTTTCTGTAGAACCTGAGTTGTCACCTTTAGAAGAAGATTCTCCAAAGACTGCCTCAGAGCCTGTTTTAAATTACTGATTAACAGATTGCAGTGGAGCAATATGATTAATTACCTCCCAGAGTGACACTTCTTTCTACTCCCAAACCTTGTTCAGTAAGGAAGGAAAAAACATCCTGTTTCTTTACATGGAAGCCAATTTCACTCAAATTAATGCTGCTGTGGGACTTGGTCTATGCTTTCCACCCAGATCCTGCCTCTTAATGCTCTAAGAATTTTAGTATTTGTCCATTGGTAGAGATTTCCACTCTTCATTTGTATTTTCCATTCTCTTCAGATGCTCTTACCTGGAAGATTCCTGAAATCTTTTGTTGGCTCCATAAAGAAGGGAACCTCTCTGAGGACGAAATGACTCGGACGTTTAATTGTGGGATTGGTGCTGTCTTGGTAGTTCAGAAGGAGATGGCTCTGCAGGTCCTCAAGGACATACAGAAACACGAGACAGCTTGGCTGATTGGAAAAGTTGTCTCCCTACAAAAAGGTTATTCATTTTTTCCTTCCATTAAAAAGAAAAAAAATTGCAGATGTGAATTGCTTACCTGGTGAGTCCCCATGGAGGTGAGCTGAAAATCTCATAATTGGCAGCTCCATGGCTTTTTGTGCACAGGGTATTAAAATGACAGACCTCATGACTTCAGTCTTAGTTCATAGAACACGTGCTTAGCGATGTCAGATGTCACCAGAACTATAAATAAATAATGAGAAGTAAAGCAGTGCTGCTAATCTCTTTTCGTGGGTACTTTTCTCCTCTCTCTTGCTCTCTTCATTTACCTGTTGGTTGTTTTTTTCTCTTGTACACACTCAGGCTCTGCCAACGTTAAAGTCCATAATCTGCTTCGAGCCTTGCAAGCAAATAGGTCACTGTCTGTGCACAGCCATATCCAAGGCAAAATCCAGACAAACAAAGTGAAGGTTGCTGTCCTTATCTCTGGAACAGGTGAGAGTTACATTCTTTACTACAGTGTAAAACAGGCTCTCGAAAAAAGGAACTTCAGCTCAGACTTCAAATCTCTTAAGACCTTGCAAGTCTCCAGGGAGGCTCTGATAGGCTTCTAACAGGCTTTCTGTAACAGGCAGAACAGATTTTGCCCTGGGATCAATTTCAGTCACAAACAGAATGATCTTCAGCCTCTGCTGCAAACCGACTGTGCATTGCATCTGTGTTCATTTCACCTACAAATTTCGGCATCTCTCCAGATTCAAGCAGCCACTGCTTTGCGCTGTAAGGGCAGCAGCATTTTTTCACTAATAGATCAGAATGTCTTCGTGCCATCTAGGCACTCCCAAGGTTTCCAGTATTCTCACTTGCTAAACAGTAGCCCATGATTCTAATTCCATAACTTAAGATTTACAAATTTAATTGCTAGTAAAAGCCCTGTAGTCTCCAGCTGTCAAATGCCGTTCCCAGTAAGATCAATTAAAAAGGGATTGCTGCTAACATGAATGTTTTTTGGATTGGATCTCACCCACACTACTGCTTATTTTAAACATTTTCTCTCCATTAACTAAATATGTTGTCCAGGAATGGCTTGATATTCCCGAAATATTTTTTCACTCGTAGGCACGAACCTGGAAGCCCTGATCAATAGCACAAAGAAGCCCTCCAGTTTCGCACAAATAGTTCTAGTCGTTTCTAACAAAGCTGGTGTGGAGGGGTTAAGGAAAGCTGAAAGAGCTGGTATTCCTACCAGGGTAAGTATTCCATCTCTTTTTTAAATTAGCCATCATTAGCTCTGACCGCAGCAGGAAGCTACTGTGAGATAATGAGTTTTACTGGGGTGAGACACAGTTTGATGGGATGCCTTAGCTTTTATTTTTTGGTTTGTCATGAACTTGTGCCCTTGGGCAAACTACCTAACATGGGAAGCGAAATACTTGCTTTTCTCCTTCTGAGATTTGCTGTTGGCAATCCTGATGGTTTCAGGAACAACCATTATATAAAACCAGTGCAAAACTTTCACAGTTACAGTTTTAACTTTGCCATTTACTTAACTGTAGTGAATTTGCACGATAGTAACAAGCTATTTTATTTGAATTAAATTTTAAAATTACCTGCTCAACAGACATGGTAGCTCATTTGAATGAAATAGAGCGGTCAAACTCAGTGGGACCTTCCAGTGACTCCTGGGCATTGCTTCAGGCTCTCCAGGATTCATTCAAAATGAACTGTTTCCCTTAGTGTCACGGGATCCAGTGCCACATTGCTTTGCCTTTTGTGCAGCCATTTGCATTACATACGTGAAATGCTACGGTTCTGACTTGGGAGCATTTTAAAGTCGCTTTTCACTGGTAACTACAGGCATGGGGAAGCTTTAGGCCCAGTGCAAGCTTTGTTAATAATTTGAATATTAGCAGGGTCTGACGGGTAGCACTTCTGCCTCTTACTTGGGAGTACGCAAAGACCACAAGTAAATACATCCCTGGTATGCAGGGGAGGAACAAACACATAATGAGGGCAAAAAATCCAGTCTTGGAGAGCTGCTGGTCTGAGTGGTTAAGGTGGAGAGTGAGTGGTGACACAGAGGCACTGAGGAGTACCTGCCATGCCACTTACTCCCTGGTAGTTTGTAGCAGAGTTCAGCCCAGTGCTGAGCTGGGCTCTGTTTCTAGTGCCCTCTGCCACCTTTTTGGGTAACCAGATCTGGTTTTTCAAAACTACCATGTGATATTTAAATGTACCACTGTGGTAAATCTGGTATGGACCAACAGGTCTTCTTATTGAAAAGGCTGTGGATGTCCTAAGTTATGTAGCACTGCCTTCTTGCCTGTTTAAATTAGGGGATATGTCTTGGATGGAAAATAGTTAACTCAGTTATATGGACCTTTTGCAGTAGGGGGTGTTCTATCAGCTGGTGGTTAGCCTTTCCTTCAACCGGCACAATTTTCATCAAGGCTGAACCGCTTAAAGCTACCAGGGGCCTTAAATTGAGTTAAACCATTCTGAGACTTCAGGTTATCTTAACGACCTACATTTGTAGGTTGTTAAACTGTGTCTAAATGCCGGCACCTACAGCTGTGGGCCTTATCAAACAAAAGCCTTAATTTATTCTGACGATTGCTGTGTGTGAGGAGGAACAAAGCCTGCGTGTTTGTCTGTTAGCTGCACGTCTTTTAAGAACTGCTGTTCTTGCCGTGTGTGTGCACCCAGCTTGACTACACCTGGAGACGTACTTGGTTTTTGTTTATTACTCCAGGGTATCGTTTCATTGTGCTCTTAAGGCGTTCAGATTAAATTAAGACCATCTCCATATTTCTTTGTCTTTTGGGATTATCACAGGTTATTGACCATAAATTGTATGAAAGCCGCACGGAATTTGACAGTGCAGTTGACAAAGTCCTTCAAGAATTCTCAGTTGAACTGATCTGTCTGGCTGGATTTATGCGAATACTGTCAGGTCCTTTTGTCAAAAAATGGGAAGGTAAGCACAACGTAGTCATGCATGCATTTTAAAAAAAGATATATCATTTCATAGCTTACCCTCAGGAAAAAGCAAATGGGAAAAATATAGAAAAGGGACCATATTAACTCTGGATTTGCAGGGAAGTAGACTCTTCCCGTCTTGTGAGGAAAGGAATAAGAAAGAGAAAGGCAATATTTTTCCCCTTCCATCTATAATTTCCACAGAGCCTTAAGGAAGCCAAGGGCAAATTTGTGGTCTTTGATTTATTTGTGGTCTTTGATTTATTAGAACATACTTTAAAATAAAGCTGTGAAAACTGTAGATCCCTGCAAACGTGAGGTGCAGGGCAAATTGTTGCCCCAGCAGTAGGTGTTGGCTGGGGAGAGGTGAGCATCCAGCCAGTGAGAAATACTTCCCCCAACGAACAGATGAGCTGCTTTGGCTGTGTATAAAACTGCAAAACTACACAGTGATACACGGTTACTGTTACCAAGACCTTGCCAGTCTCCGGGTCAGACATCCCAGGAGCTGTCTGAAGCAGAGGGTGGTGTGTTTCACAGGCAGATTCAGCTCTTGTTTGTCCAAAGTGTTCACAGTGTCTCCATGCTGGTCATCATTCACAATTTTCTGTTGGAGACTGATAACGCCTCTGCCTCCTTCAGTACTTGCTCTCCCTCCCCAAGCTGTTCCATTCCTCTCCTTATCTCTTTCTGTTTCTTTTAGGGAGCCCTGAATCACACAGAGGCAGCTGCTGTTCTCACTGTTTGTTCTACTTTGGGTTCAGTCATGGTTCTTGCTCATAGCAGTGTCCTAGCCAGCCTATGCATTGTAGCTCTCCAGGTGCCTGTTATTGTTCACGTGGCGACTTCTGTGTTACCCTGGGTGTGTCTGTGACACCGACCTTCTACACCTGAACTACTTTCCAAACCTCTCTTTAAAAAAGTCAGTGGAGCACAACAAGCATTCCTAGGAGGCAATTCGTTTTATGCTACAGCTGTCAACTGAATTGGTTTGGTTTCTCTCCATTCCTTAAGGAGTACAGAAGACGAAGATGTAAATGTCTGTGCTGTAGTTAGCAGAAAGGAGACCCTCACCCCCTCACAGGAGATGTGGTTTGAGTAGAGTATCTGTGTAGAGGACGGAGAACAACTTTCTCTACTGCAGAAATCTGGTGCAAATTAGTTTCCTCTGATTTAGGGACAGAGCACTTCCAGCGCTGATGATTGCCTTGCAGAGTGCAGGACTTGTCGTACATACATGACTGGCCCCAGAGCAAAAGACTCTCTTCAGTACAGGTTAATTTGTTTCCAAAATGGCCAGCACTGAATCGAGCTTGAGCTTGATTGATTGGCCTACCTGAGCTTTGACCAAGAGTATCCATCAGTTAAGTCTCAGATGTGAGCTGAAACGTTCAGTTCAGCTTGGGGATCTGTGCCAGCTAACGGGAGCATACTCTAAAACCCAGCCATGGCCCTGATCAGCCTAAATTGTCCAGGAGCAATCAGTTCTTGTTGTTGCTCTCTTAAATCTGGTGCCTTTCTTTTCTCTGGCAGACAGGGACATAGACTGTAAAGTTAGTTGTGAAACCCTCTGTCTTGCTTAATGGCCCTGAAATGTTAGTGTTGAAGGCTAAGATAAAGGACAGATCAAAACCAAAAAGACAAAAAAAAAAAAAGGCAAACAGAAACCCACTTTCCTTTAGAGCAGTTTGGGATGACACAGTAATGAGAAACTGGGGAAACTCAGACATGAGTGCAGTGTCGTTTTCAACTCACTGTCCCCAATACTTCTTTGCTGGTGCTTAAAAAAGGGGTATTTCTGAGATATTGCTGAAGATCAGTAGATCCATTTGCCTCTGGAAGATGCACAGGTCAGTATCTGCATGAGTTACTGCAGCCAGAGTGCAGGTTTCTTATGGTGCTGCCAGGAATGGCCTTCACTTGACATTCCAAAATCATAAGCCTCTATTTCGGTACACTGCTGCCTCCCCCAGCATGTGTCAGCTCAGGCTCACTGCTTGGCATTTCAGTGGTGCTCAGTGAGTCCTGATGACATACAGTTGTCCTAACCAGGAGGCAGGGCCATGCAGAGGCAGTGTGGGCATAGCACACTGCGCTAGAAATGGTATCAATGGCCACTTTTTATTTCTTCTTTTTTTAATCCTGTAGGGGTTTGTAGTGACTCTACGAGAAGGTCTAGGGCTGTCAAGCACACCTTTTGACTTCACTCTGGCCCTGAATTGGGCAGGGGGGTGGAGTTGTCACAGACATAGGAAGAGCAGCCAGGGGATGTCTGCCAGAAGAACCAAGGTTTTCTCATGGTTTAACCGTCGCACTGCGGTAACCTCGGGGTGAGACCCTCAGGTCATGGGCAGCCGCTCTCTCCTACTTTGCAGCTGGGTGGGAACTCAGTCATAGGCTTTCTCTTTTAATGGAAACGTAAGGTACAGAGTTCCCAGGGTTATAACCATGGTCACACCTGGTTGAACGTGAGAGGTTACATTACCATTTTCAGGAACCCCCCCTCACTTTCTCAGTGTGGAAAGTAGTAGTCCTTCTCGGAAGGGCAGCGAGAAGGGCTCCTACAGGAGCAGCTGTTGGCTTACATTAAGCCAAAACAGGTGTGGAGGAAAACCCAAGCTAAAGAATTTTTGCCTCGTCATGGGCGCTCTGCTGCCTCATCTGAAGCTGCACCGAGTTTCTTCCGGGTGCTGAGTTTGTAAGAGATGGTAAGATTGTGGTTGTGATCAAAGAAAGAGGAGAACAAGATGCTGAGGGAGAGGCTAGCTACGTCAAAAATCGTTATTACCCAGTGGAGAAATCAGTTTAGCCATGCAATTAATCGTAACTGATGGCTATCTTTAATTTTCCTGAAGTAGCGAGACATTCTGAAGTGCTGTGGGCTGATTATCTGTCAGTAGCATCAGAAAAACAAGTGTATGCAAAAGTCCTGAAAAATACTTTTCACAGATGTGTTTTGTTCCTCTGCTGCTGATGGTACTTTGAACGCTCCGGTAAGGCTGAATGATAAAAGACAATGACCTCACTTATAATTTTCCAGGGAAAATACTGAACATCCACCCGTCCCTACTGCCTTCTTTTAAGGGAGCAAATGCCCACAAGTTGGTGTTACAAGCTGGAGTCCGAGTGACGGGCTGTACTGTACACTTTGTAGCTGTAAGTACCTCCTGGCCCCAGCTTTAACTCTCTGACTGACCCATCCCAAGCTTTTCACCTCTGAGCTTGCTTGGAACACCCTTACACCATCACGTTGGATTACATTTTCCCCTTTGTTCTTTCCCAACTTTATTAGACAACGTAGTGCTTTAGTTCACTGTCCCTGGAGAAGGAACTGAGCTTTGAAGAGTGAGGCTGATGGTTGGACTCGATGATCCCAAGGGTCTCTTCCAACCTGAATGATTCTATGGCACAGGGGAGTTTAAGCTTTGCCTAAGTTAACAACTTCTCTAAGCATCCCACTGCTGCCTTCCACCAGTTGCAGTGGGGGTACTGGTTCATGGAAGGCCTTGGCTTACCCCCTGTTGTTATTACTATGCAGCACTAACTTCTTAGATTTTATCATACAACCTTCCTTATTTGTTGCTTTCAAGAATAAGAAAAAAAAAAACCCAAACCAACAACCCAGCACTAGAAATGGCACAAGAAGCTTAGATTTTTAAGAAGTAATCAAACATTTGTGGGAACAGATAAAAACTTAACAATTTATGTTAGTAAAAAACTAACAAACCCCAACTCTTAACTTGGAAGGTGCACATTTTTATCAGCTCAGGGAGTATTTTTTCCATCTTGTTCAGTTCTGGGGGTTGACAGTAACTAGTCTCCCCTCCCTCTGCTGCATTCTTCAGATTATTCTCCCCTTTTCCACCGCTCCTGAAATCTCTTCTCATATTTTTTTGCTTTCTCTTGGAAAAAGAGACAAAAAACAATTTTTCCAGGTACAAGGAAAAAGGGCATTCCTTTCTCTGTGACAGGATTTAGGGTTTCTTCTCTGTGTGGCCATGTACTGAGAAACAATAACTAAACAGCAGGGACCTGCCTCATTAACATGCAAAAGAAAGATCTGCTGGGTCCCCTAGTCCTGCTCTCTGCCAAGCCTTGGCTAATTCACTCTTCTGAATTGAAATGTCATCCTTTTGTCCAATTTAGCCTATCATGTCCCCGGTTAACACGGCTTTTGTTGTTTCTTACTGTAGCAGAAATGTTACTGGCTGGTGTTCGGCCTGCCTCCTCTTTTTCTCTGAGCCCTACGCTTCCCTTAGCTCCTCACAGGCCAGCCCGAGTGCTGGCATCTTTTCTGTGTCCCTCACATTAGCCCCACATTCATGTTTCCTATAATAACGTAATGATAAACAGATCCCCGAGGCAGCTGGGTGACGTTCATCAGCTGGGCCATCCTACAGCTGGGCCATCCTACAGCTGGGCCCCCCTCTTCTCTCTCCTCTTCCAACCGCACAGACTTTCTGGGTATTGCTTTTACAGGAGGAAGTGGATGCCGGAGCCATCATTTTCCAAGAGGCAGTTCCAGTTAAGATTGGTGACACGGTGGAGACCCTGTCCGAAAGGGTGAAGGAGGCCGAGCACCGAGCTTTCCCAGCTGCCCTGCAGCTTGTGGCCAGCGGGGCCGTACAGGTGGGGGAAGCTGGCAAGATCTACTGGAAGTAGGAGCAGCGCGTTCGTGAAGGATGGGACAGCTGGGGTGCCTTAATTGGTAAAAACAAGAGGGGACAGCCTAATGTAACACACACTGTATTCTCTTCGCAAAGGGTTTTCAACATAGAGTTTACCGTGTCATGTTCCCACTCAAATGGTTACCAGATTTGAAGTAAAATGGGGAGAAAGCCACAAACGGGAGTACTAAGGCAGGGGGCTGCTCCCAGCAGTTTCAACTATGGTTCTGTTACAGGCTTCATAGTTACAATTACTTCCTCGGCCAACGTGTTGGTTCCGAATCACTTTCTAAACAAGCAAAACAACGTTCAGTTGGTTACAGAGAGATGGGAGCATCTCCGAGATTGTCTTAGGAACATCAGGATCACCCTCCAAGAGACCAGGCAGGCCGCAGCAGGGGATTGATTCTCTTCTCATGTGAAGTGTTTGTGAGGAAAAGTAACGGAAGTAGAACAGTGGAAGAGACAGATAATGGTAAAAAACTGGACTCATAAACACCTCTAGCCAAAACAAGAAAAACCAGTCTCCCAAAACACTAACTGTTCGTGCAGATAATGAAATGGGTGATATTTTTTTTTCCATATAGTTCCTGGTTTAATGTTGGTACATCTTGTTTGGCCCAGAATCTCTGGACATATCCACTAATTTTAAATATTGGACCTGCTAACCATCAGGTGCTAAATCGAACTGAATGTCTGCTGATCGTTTGCCCTCAAGCATTCCCATGTGAATCCACGTAGGAATTCCCCCTCTGAGGTTTGTTCTGAGGCAAAAGAGTTGTTGGGGTTTTTTTGAAGGAGCAGAAAGGGAGTTCAGCCGACTGGATACAAAATGTGCTCCTGGCTCCTGAGACATTCTTCAGAAATTCTGCTGAAGTGCCTTTATTATTGGAACAGGATTTTCCCCTGGAATAATACTGACAGAAAGCCAGTAAATGGTTCTCATTCTGAAAACAGCACAGTTTTTTGTACAGCTGAACTCTTGTGAAAAAGCACCTGGTTTTCTTTTAACATTTTTAGCACAGCTGTGAAAACACTTTGACGTATTTAGTAGAATAATCAGATTTCCCCCATGCAAAGCACCTGGTTGAAACCGTTTCTGTATGTCTTAGAGCTCCCCTTTAATACAGAGAAAGCCGAGTTGTATTCTGTGCGCTGATGGCTTTATGGTACTTCCCTGTCGACATAATCTCCGTTTGGCTTTGCAATAAAGTCTAATAAAGTTGAAGAATTAAATATCAAAATCTGTCCTTGGAATTCTTTTCCTAGAGGTGTAAGCTGGGGGAGGAGTTGGTGAAGAGAGGGGAGAACTTGTAGAGTAGGGCTGATGGTTGGACTTGATGATCCCAGGGGTCTCTTCCAACCTAAATGATTCTATGATTCTATGAAACCGACTCTGACTTGGTCTCCAGTACAGCAACTGTGAATCAGTCGGTGGGGTTACAGCCGTATGCACTCCTGTGTAAGTTAGTAAGGACTGGAGGAGTGCCCTGACCTTACTGCTTCAGCGGCCAGATGGCCCGTGAGGAACAAACTTGCTGACAAAATATTCCTGTCATCGTTTGTCACCAAGGATAAAGCTCAAGCAAATACAGAGGAAAATGGCATGGTCGGATTTAATTTGCTTGTGAAGGGCAAAGACTAAAAGCTCAGTCTTCAGCCCGGTGTCTTTTCCTTACAGACCTGCCCTCCCACAGAAGGGCCCCCCCCCCCCCAAACCCCGCAGGCAAACTGCCCGCCAAGGCTTGAAATCCAGCCCGTCTTGGGGAGAATGCAAACGATGCAGGGAGCATCCAGCTCTGGCAGGGCTTCACACTGCACAAGTTCAGTGCTTTCACCATGACGCAGCAAACCTTCTACAAGTCAAAAGAAAATGTACTCACGTGTTAGAAGAAGTAAGATGACCGAGGGTGAAATCACTACCTGTGCAGTTAATAAACAGACCGCTAACCTAACTGATCACTGCCAGGAAGACCAATAAAACTGGGTGCCCTGGGTGCCCAAATCCCCCACAGGCATCTTGAGCAAGGCTCAAGTTATTTTGCCTTCTAAGGCTGATAACAAACTGCATTTAAGCACCCTCCTGTATTTCTACAAGTGCACAAGAAGAAATATAACTGTGGACTGGATGTTAGATGGCTTTTGCTTTAATTATCGTTCCGTAGAAAGAATAACTAGATGAATAGCCTATTGTCACACCCAGTTTCAGAGGGATGCCAGGAACATTCATTAGAGTCGTTCGATACCATGGTGATCATCTGCAGACCTGTCAGAGCACAAGAAATAGCACCCTGTCCCCTTTTAACAGTTTATTCCTTAGGTTTGAAGCATTCAGTCACGCATGCTGGGCAATTCAAGTAATACACCACATGAAGTTACTACACAGTTACAACAGACTGGAAAGCAAACCAAGCCATGTGCTTATCATAAACATTATCTACATATATCAAACTCTTGTTAATCTTGCCTTGTTACTATTCTTCTTTCTTCCCCCAGATCATGAGAAGCATGTGTTCCTTGTTCCAGTTGTTAGAATGCAAGAGGCAAATACAGACTCCTGTACATAAATGGCAGAGCTTACAGAAGGGAACTCAATTTTTCTCTTCTCCCTGACTCTAACTACTGGACCACCGCTAGCTACACACTTCAAAAAATAAAAAAAAAAAAAAAAAATTAGACTTTTAAACTGGAGCTGACTCCTGAGCTCAGTATGTACCTTACTAGTACAATACATGTAACACCAAAACAAGATCACACTTTTTTTTACTGCATCTAATGGCTATTGGTGATCCCTCCCCTGGAAAATTCAGCTGCTTCTTTTCTGCTTTGCTCAAGCAGCTTCTTAGCTAGCTTTCTTCCTCTGATTTGTTACTTGCATGCAAGTCATTATTCTGGCAGCTGTAAAATAAGGTTCCCACAGAAAAAGGCTGTATTTAACTCGCTGGCCCAAACCAGTAATTCAGTCAACAAAGAAACTGAGATCTTCCTGCCACTTCAAGTTAAGGTGAGGATGTCTTACCCTGCTGCTTTCAAGGTTGAAGGAAGAAAATGCCTGAAATCTGGTGTTTCTAGTCCCTCTAAACAAATTCTCGTCCCTCAGGATCCAAATGCTTCAAAGTGAAATTCGGGGAATGTTTATGTGCCAACCCCTTTCAAGGTGGAGGGGGAAAGTGCCTAGCTGTATGTTCAGTGTGCACTACCACATCGCATTGAGAAATAACAGCTGAAGGGGAGGTTTTTTCATTTCTTTTTGCCTTTTAAAAGCTCCCTGCCTTCTTGGCCTTTGGAGCTTCTGCTTGGCAACTTACTGCATGCTGGCTCCCACACTGGTGCATGTCTCTTGCATATCCCCTTTTCCCTGTACCCCGAGGCGCTCCCACAATGGTGGTGCTCCCGTGGATGAGGTCCTTACAGACTCCCACCTCATCCCACAAACCCATGTGTTCATCTGTAATGTCTGGCCACCCCCAAATCCACACTGTGCCATGCCAGGCCTTGCTTCTGATCTGCTTTGATATGTCTGGCCACTCCCATCAAACAGTAGCTGTTGACCCTCTTGCAAGCAGCATGCTTTGTGTTTGTGGCTGATTTGTGAAGCTCTTGGTGCTCTGCAATGTGATGCAGCCAACAAAAAAGAGAAGAATTTGTTTTCCTCTGAAGCACTAGACCATTTTTACAGCTTAAGACCCCCTCTTTGACTTGTTACACAGTATCTCCTTTACAGAAATAAAAAATAGAACAAAGAAATTCAAAATCTGAAATGATAGCTTGGCTTCCACTGCCAATTTTGCAAAAGGGGTGTAACTAAAGTTGCAAGCTAGAGGAAGAGGCTCACCGCTCAGAATGGAAACCTGTGACACTGATACACCTGCAGTGAGAGAGAAGCACCTCAAGGGCAGGGAGGAGGAATGAGGAGGGAAAGATGAGCAGAGAGCAAGCCACTCATTAACCTGGCTAGGCCACATCGTTTTCATGAGGCTCCAGAGCCCGGAGAGAGGATGTGCAGTCTCTCTTCTCTTCTTCAAGACACGGACTTTGGCTCTCGTGTTTCCAGTACGTTCTACCATCAGCTCCTAACTGCACTGCTCCGCTGGCCACCAGCTGCAGGGCAATGGGAAAAGCCCGGCACTCGGCTTCTTTAACCCTTTCTGACAGTGTCTCCTCGGTGTCATCTGCCTTCACAGATACCGGCTCCTGGTGGATCACTGCTTTTGGACAAGATTCCTCCTAAAAGGGGAATATTGGCAGTCTTTCAGAAGCGGCTGGTGAACAGGCTCAGGAGGGTTATGGGTGATGCAGACAGGGCAGAGAAAGTCTCCTGAGAGATCTCGGTGAGCACATCTGTAGCTGTGTTCAGGAGGTTTAAAGTACATCAGGAGAGGCTTACAACCTCCATTAGGGGGTACATTGCTTTATACTGGGGGGTAAGACGGGGGAGGGACATGAGCTACAGGATTCAGAGGGCAGTTTGCTGAGGGTAGGAGAAACTGAATCAAAAAAAAGAAAGAAGACAGGACCTCACGAAACCACAAATGCAACATGATCCCCACACCTTCCTGTTTGTACTGGTAACAATCCCAAGATTTCCACACATTCCTGCTACCTCTTCCTGCTTCTGCCTTCAGAAAGAAAAGAAAAAAGCAAATTCTTTTTCATAACTTAGAGGACACTTACCAGGACAAAATGCACAGTGCAGCCTGTGACTTTGAATCCACTTTGCAGGGCTTGCTGATGGGCATTTCCATCCTTAATTGGTGGGAAAAGTGATGGGGAAGCATTCAAAATTTTCCCTGGGCATCAATGTGAGAGGAAAAAAAAATAAATTAAAAAAATAATAAAATCAATTTGAACTGAATTTCCTTTAAAAATAAAAGTGAGATGGGATCATCAGTTCAAAACAACAGCATTGAGTACCACTCAGGAGTTTAGATGGTCTGAACTGCAGTCAGAATGTGACAGGGCATGTTCAGATTCAGGTTGAAAAGCATAAAATGCATGTGGTGTTATGACCTTGAAGGAAATCTGAGGAAGCACTGCTCTGAGCTGAAGAAATGCTGCTCTTCCAGGAACACAGGTGATGGTGAATGGGCTTTGGCAGTAGCCAGGAAAGCATATTTCAGTAAAGGCCAAGGATCTCAAGGAATCACAGAATTGTGAGTTGGAAGGGATCTCTATAGATCATCTAGTCCAACTCCCCCACTAAAGCAGGATTGCCTAGAGCACATTATGAAGGACTGTGTCCTGGTGGGTCTTGAAAACCTCTGGAGAAGGGGACTCCACACCCTCCCTGGGCAGCCTGTCATTTGCTTTTGCATCTGTGGATGGACAGACAGTGTCGTACGTCTCCCCCCTTCCAGGTAAGCAGCCCTTGTGCTGCAGACGAGGGGCTTGGAAGTGGACTTCACGCTGCAGGCCCATGCACAGCCATTGCACAGATGGAAGTGATTTTTTCATAGGAAACATCATTTCCAAAGGAGCTTGTCCAAGTGCAATCCGCATAGTGAGTGAATAACTTCTAAACCAGGCCTCAGGAGCTGGCTCTTGGTCCTCATAGCCAAGAGGAAAGAGGAGTGCTTGTTCCCCCATCCGCTAGCCTGGAGCGCGACTAAAGAAAGCTCTGCCCCACAGCAGAGCCACACTTTTTCAAGGGTCTGTGACAACTGTATTTTCAGCACACAATCTACAGTAGTGCTACGCTTTACAGCCCCCAGGGCAGCACAGGAGGGAGATAAAATGAGAAATCAGTCTCTCTCCCATGTTTTTCTGAGCAACAACTGCGGGGAGGAAGTCCGGTATAACTCCTCAGCACAACCCCTTGACAACTGACACAGTTATGCTACCTGTCCCCTGCTGCAGACAGAACCAAACTCCTGCCTGCTCTGCAAAGGCATTTCTCCTTTCCAGCAGGAAGGTGGGCAGACCAACTCCATGACCCTGATTTTGCCCCTCTGTTACTCCTTGTGTCAGCACAAGGCATTTCTCTGCCAATGCACAGGCAGAACCCCAGCACAGTCCCACTGGCTGGAACAAATAAAGGCACAGGGCAGCCACGCTGATTTACGTGCAAACCTGAGTGTCAGCAAGGCTGTGAGAGATTTAACCAAAAGGCAAAGAACTATGACTTGTAATTCTGATGAGAACAAGCATCCATATTTTAATTCCTCTTTTACAGCTACAATTTCTTACCTTTCCATTTTCTGAGAAAAGGACCAGACAAAATCCTCATAAATCCTGAAAGACATATTAGTTCAACAGCGAATTCTTCAAGAACTCGGTCAATTGTGCTGTCAAATTCAGAGCGACTCCCATATAACTTGTGATCAATAACCTAAAACACATCGAAAGCCATATCAAAGAAACAACTTTGTGTGAATGAGAGACATTGCTTGGGTAACAAATTGAACACAAAACATTAATTCCAGGGCACTTGAGGACTTATAAGTTTGTACATTGTTCAGGACACTTGTGATCTTTCACATTGACACAAACATTCCCAAACATTCCTCAGAACACCCCAATCACTTGCTAGCTAACACTGGCTGTTTCACACAGAGTGCTTTCTAGGATGTGGAGAAAACCAGCCCAACAAGAAATCAACTGTGTAAAGAGAAACAGTTGGCTTCTTGTAGAGATCATATAGAGGGAAATAAGGGGGAACACATTTGAAAATACTGGCTTCTTACTCCAGCATGTCTAGCCAAGGGCTAAAGCAAAAATAGTAATGACACATTGACAACATCCCCACCAGTTAGTCTGTAGTTGTTCACTGAAAATCATTAGCAACTGAATCTGAGCCAGCAGTGTGCCCAGGTGGCCAAGAAGGCCAATGGCATCCTGGCTTGCATAAAAAATAGTGTGACCAGCAGAAGCAGGGAGGTGATTGTCCCCCTGTACTCAGCACTGGGGAGGCCACACCTTGAGTACTGTGTCCAGTTCTGGGCACCTCAGTTCAAGAGAGATCTCGAGGTGCTGGAGCGAGTACAGAGGAGGGCAACGAAGCTGGTGAAGGGCCTGGGGCATAAATCTTATGAGAAGCAATTGAAGGAGCTGGGACTGTTTAGTTAGAGGAAGAGGAGGCTGAGGGGAGACCTCATCACTCTCTACAACTGCTTGAAAGGGCATTGTAGAGAGGTTGGTGCTGGTCTCTTCTAAAGGGCAATTAGTGATAGAACAAGAGGGAATGGCTGCAAGCTGCAGCAGGGTAGGGTTAGGCTGGACATTAGGAAAAAATTCTTCCCAGAAAGAGTGGTCAGTCACTGCCAGTCAGTCCCTGGGCTGCCCAGGTAGGTGGTGGAGTCGTCATCCCTGACTGTGTTTAAGAGTAGACTATATGTGGTGTTGGGGAATATGGCGTAGGGGAGAACTTTGTAGAGTAGGGCTGATGGTTGGACTCGATGATCCCAAGGGTCTCTTCCAACCTGAATGATTCTGTGATTAACTTATCTAAAAAGACAACAAACTGGCCAGACATTCTGTGTAAGGGCAAGACTCAAGTTTTCTATTTCTACTCCACCTCTCATCGCCAGCTCACAAGGTAAGTGTTGATTTCTGACTCTGTTCACGAGGTCATTAAAAAAGGGGCTAATAAAGCAGTTGTTCTCTTGCCTATGGAAATGTGAATGTATTTTGACACAGCTTTGTTTACCAGAGATGTGTCTTTATATTGCCAGAAAGAAAGTAACATGAATCCAACTCAGCTGTTGAGGAAGCTTGCTGAAAACTTTTTAACGATAAAGCCTCTATCAGCATTTATTTCCATCTATGCATAGCTGTGCAAACATGATAACTGCTCAAGTCATTAAATGTTCAAAGCAGGAGTTCCTGGTGGGTTGTATTTGAAATCCCAAGTTACTGAATGTTTTCAAAAGCCACATTCTACACTTTGTCAAACATTGATGACATGATGTTGTTATCCTGTTTGACTTTCATTCTAAATCTTTGCTTTATTAAACAAACCAGTGAATATTTCCATAACATAGTGCTACTTGACTGACTACAGGGAGCAGATGACTTGTATGGTGCCAGTGAAAGTCACTGAACACAAGACAAGACCAGGATCTTTCTAAGAAGGGATGAGCCAAGGAGATAACATGCTTATGTGTTTCTCAGAGCCTGAAGTCTTACTGATTTCTGTAAAAGCCAGAAGCTGCATGGGCTACAGCCTCAGACCCAAATCATCAAAGCTCTTGCGAAAGTAGCATGTAAGCATGCTGATTTCAGTGAAACATGAGCCCATCTCTAAATGTAGGCACATGCTTATTTTAAGCCCCTTCCTAACTCTGGACTGTAGCGTTCACTGAAGAGATGGGAAAGGCACTCACAGCCTCCAGTGAGCACTGTGTTATGTCCACAGAGCATTCAGCTCTGTCTCTGCTGATAACTTTGACAGCTTTGTGCTGCATCCACATAAAAGTTTTAAGCAAAAATGAAGCATGAATGCTTACCAAGCACTTCTTAAAGACCTACAGATTCAGTAGCTGTGAGCTGGCCATAAAAAGAAAAGGAAGTGAGTGTCTTTACCCTGGTGGGAATTCCAGCCCGTGCTGCATTTCGTAGTTCTTCCACACCGGACTTGTTGGAGATGACAAGGACAATTTGAGCACAACTGCCTGGCTCTTTTGCATAACTGATGAGCGCAGCAAGGTTTGTGCCTCAAATGAAGAGAGAGCAAACATTCGTTAAACAGATGAACATATATGTCACTGAGGATTGGTTCTCAGTTCCATTTATCTAACAAAAATCTTGTTTTCAACAGCTGCACGAATAGAAGAGGACTAAGGAATTTGTGCACTAATAAAGCTCATTTGTTAAGCTGTACAACCCACCTGCTTGACTTCCAGTCAAAATCTTGGGTTTAGAAGGCTCCACTGAAAAAAAGGCAAGGTGGATGCACTTGTGTCAGGCTGAATTCAGCCTCAACTTTGTAAGGACATTGTTCTGTGTGATGGCAAATGAAAGCTCACCTGTTCCAGAGATGAGAACAGCTACTTTAACTTTGTTCTTTCTGGCTTGGTGTTGACTCTCGACCACAGTGCTGTTCAGCGGGTGCTGGGGGCTGCTCAGCTGCAGAGCTTCTAGAAGATTCTTGACTTTGATTCGAGAACCTCCTCCAAAAAATGTGAGGAAAACGTTAAAATACCTTAGATTTTACTTTTCCATCTAAATTTACTTTGTATAGTTTATTAATCATAAGTTTCAATTAAATGAAAACCTATTAGCACTGAATTTATGCTGGCACTGATTGAAGTACAAAAATCAGCGCTACTTGAACAAAAGAACTCTCCCCACTGCTCATCTCTACGGACTCACAGAATCGGTCACAAAGGCACGGGCTTTTCAAGGATCGTCCCCATCTTTGATACCTCTTTTCTTCTTTCTCTCATCTTGCAAAATTACACTAAAAATGAATGTTGACAGAACTGAGGTTGCGTTTTGGCTGCCCAAACTGCTGTTTGGTCCCCGGGGCAACTTTGGCTCATCTCTTGCCGTATGTCAACTGATGGACATACTAGAATGAAGACTTACCATCACATATGACTGCACACGCCTGTGGCCTATCCTCAGTCCTTACATAGGATCCGTGTGAGTTGGGATGGGGTTGGAAAGGAGGTGGGTTGATTAGTACAATTGTGGTAAAATATAATCAACTACATAATGTTTGAGTCTCTACAGACAGTCCTCAGAGGGATTTATTCAAGTGTCAAACAGGTACTGAGGTAAGATACTACTCAAGTACCACCATTTTGAATACAAGTCATTCACTTCACACCTAGATTTCATTTTCAAATACAGTGGGAAGGTATGAAGTGGCCTACAGCCTAATCAAATGACAGAAAAAAAAGATATGAACGACAGGAACTTTGCAATAATGAATCTCTTCAGTGCCTACAGTGCTGCCCAGGGAGGTGGTGGAGTCACCCTCCCTGACTGTGTTTAAGAGCAGATTAGATGTGGTGTTGAGGGATCTAGTGTAGGGGAGAACTTGTAGAGTAGGGCTGATGGTTGGACTTGATGATCCCAGGGGTCTCTTCCAACCTAAATGATTCTATGATTCTATGATTCTACAGTACCGAGAATAACTGGTACCTCCCAGGATATGCTCAGCACTTCACAGAATCACACTCTAAACCAGCTTACCCTGCCTGAACTTAAAAATTAAACAGCATATCCTAAAGTGGAAACCCCTCTGAAGTTGGAGAGATGAATTTGTTACACCTTGAATCAAACCATACTCTGTTTACTTTTTATACTTCCCATTAGGACACTTGCTAACCTGTGTGACAAGGGGCAATAACTTTCCCAATCAGCCAAGCTTCCTCATGTCTCTGTACGTCCTTGAGAACATGCTGAGCCAGGTCCTTCTGCACAACCAAGACTGCACCAATCCCACAATTAAATGTCTGAGCCATCTCCTCCTCAGAGAGGCTTCCTTCTTTGTAAAGCCAGCAAAAGATTTCAGGAATCTTCCAACTGAGGGCATCTGAAAACGATTGAAATTTGTATACAGTCACCACAGATGTTTGCTACCCGTCTTTTATTATATAGAATGACAGTGGTGTATTACAAGAGCTGATAGAGACTAATTCTTGCTCTTGTCCAAGGGGGACACCAACCCAACATCCAGTCAAGTTTATAGATGCTGCTTAGCTAGAGGTTTCTAGCCATAATTTGTGCAAGCCAAGTTTTCTCTAGGCTTTCTAATGAGAACATGAAGGAAATGAGGGTGAATTAAAATGTCATTAGTCCCTCATTAGCTAGAAGGACAAAGCTACAGATGACTTGTGACTCTTCTGTAAGAAATAAAGGGAGCTGTAGGACAAATAATCTTCTGGCTTTTTTGGATTACTTAAGTAGATCCTGGGTTTCTGTTCCAAAGAATCAATGATTAGTAGAAGAGGGTATAATTCAGCATATTGATGGTCAGGCTGGAACAGGGCTGAGTGTTCTACACACCCATGGGAAGAATGGATGGGCTTTCACAGTGACCCTTCTCACACATGCATTACCTTAGGTTGTCTGCGGAAAGCTTGGTGGTGCAGACTTGTAATACTGACTTCACCTTAGAAAACTAACAATCCCTTGGGTTTGTCCTCTTGTCTGTGGTTCCAGGCACAGGCAAAGAATCCAGGCATCACCTTAGTAAGGTGGGTTTATTCTTTTCCTTTCTATTTTCATTCCAGAGAAATACAGACACCTTCCTTCCCCTTTTTGGACATGCATAAAAATGGTTTTCTTTAATATTTTGAACTTTTTAGTACTTTGCCCAATTTTGGCTTCGAGATAAGTTCTATGTTACTTACAGATGTCAAATGCTAATCTGTTGTGGGGAAGCTACCACCTACCATAAAACTCCATTAAATATGTGTGTTTGTGTGTGTCTGCACATGTACTGTGGAGCAAATCATGAAAATTAATTCTCTTAAGCTTCACTGTTTGGTCAAAATGTTTAAGATGGAAAGGTGCCTTGCAGAACATACAATCTTCTCAAACACCTTTTGTCATAGGTGTCATAGGGGAGTTTGCTGCCTTCAAACTCTCCTTAAATTTTCCTTATTCCATGACAGAGTGGCTCTCATCACCTTATGCTTACTTGAAACAGGAATGCTTTTGGTAGGCTTTTTGGAAAAGCATTGATTTGGGTCATTCAGTCTCCAACTACACAGACACATACATTTCTGAGTATCTCTGTAACTGAAGCTGAAAAGTCAAGTCCATGTTATAGATAAAGAGAAACAGTCATCTTTAATGTTTACCTAGGAGAGCGCTGACATGTTCTGGCAGGACTCTGGAGATGCCTTCCAGCAAACCCTCCTCAGCAATGAAAGCAAAAGCCTTCACGTGTCCTGAGCGAAGGATAGGCAGCAATGATGGACTGTACATTTTTGCTGGGGTCAGCAATACGTCTCCTGCAACCAAAAGTGTCAATTCAATCAGTTTTTTTAAAAGGTCATTAGGTGTTTAGTAGGAATGCTTCTCTGAACAGGTTCCCTTCTGCTCTTTGTGACAGACTGCCTTGGGAAGCAAGAAATGCTGGCCCACTCTTCCAAAACCATGGAAACAAGCCCACATACCTGTCCCAAAGACTGACAAACCCTAGCCCATCCTGAACTAAACCACCCTTGGCAGCACCTAGTTATAGTTACGAAAATAACAGAACACAATTCATTTGCATGTTTGGCTTTTGAAAAGAAAGATACTGTACCTAGTGTCTTTTCACCACAACTGCCAGGTGCTGGTGAGGAGTAGTGTAAGGACGACATTAAGAGAATCTTCCTTATGATGCTAAAGCCACAGCCGTGAATCCCGGGAGAGGCCAGTCCAATAAGCACATCCTCCTCCTCAGCTCTCTGCAGCCCCAGAAGCATCTGCCCTCGCTCCACGGCACCAACCACAAAGCCAGCCAGGTCATACTCTCCAGAAGAATACATGCCAGCCATCTCAGCCATCTCCCTGCCTGTGTGGGGAGAGAAAGTAGTCATCACTGGCTGTAAAGATTTTTATATTGTTAACTTTAAATCTCCTAAAATAAGCAACATATCCAAGACAGCTGCAGAGGCATGCAGCCTAAGCACTGCATTCAGATGTATTTTAAAAATCCTTGTTGGCTTCTTACCTCACCTCAAGACTTCAACAAAACAATCTTTCATGAAACTACTGAAAGAAGAACATTATTTGTTTTTTCATTTCATGCTCCTTATCTGGCACCTCCCTGCTATGACTGAGTATCAGAGAGAGAATGAAAACATATTACGACTTCAAGAATGTGAGGCATCCAGTTCAGCTCTCCTTTGTACAAGGTTAAATAAGCAAGAATGAGGATCCAAATGCATGAATAGTAAAAATCATCCCTCTGTCCTGACCTATTTTAGAGATAAGGAAGAGCTTAAGCCCAAATGCTTGACGCTTTCCACCAGAGACCAGCTTTCTACTACCACACAGCACTCCTGCCTACAAAGTCTACTTCACCAGTAATGATTTCAATGTTGGAACCTTCAAATCTCAAAGGAGAGGAGTGTCCATACCCAGAAAAGCACATCCTGCATTTCTGCAAGCTTCAGCTATTCCTTCTTTGATTGTTTCAGTCACTTCAATATCAAGTTTGCCACAGGCAAAATAATTGAGGAAGAAGAGAGGCTCCGCTCCTTGAGCCAGGATGGCATTGACACACATGGCAACTAGGTCCTGACCTATGGTGTCATGTCTCTTACATACTTGTGCAATCTGCAAAACATGGTGGGAACAAGCAATGTTGACAAGAAATACACAGGACTTAGATAATAATCTGTCAAATAAGGAGAAACCTTATTTTGCATTGAAAGAATCACAAAAGAACAAAGATGCAGAAGACACACTGGTACATTACGTAGATTTAATCAAGAGAAAACAGCTCATTTTCTTGCAGAGAAAAGAAAAATCTATTTTGTTTTAATTCCAATTCTAGCTCCAGCTACCCAGAAATTGTCATTTTGGGTTGTTTGTTTGCTTTTTGGTGTATTATGTCAAATCCAGAATACAAGGTGTCTAAAAGCAATTACAAAATCCCAGGATATTCAACCTACAGAGCATCCTAATAATTTCCAAAAATAAGATCAGAAGTTGCTCAAACATCACTGTGTGTTCTGCTTTACTTTTGCCCACTAACTTCACAGGGCTACACCGCAAAACTGAAACAATTTATTATGTAGCTTTCTTCTTCTTCTCCAAGACCACAGGGAATGAGAGTCTTCACTCCTGCCCTCCCCAAGGATTCTTTTGATCTCAGCTATCTCATGTCACAGACAACAAGGTGGGTCCCGCCTGTAGGCTCCCTTGAAAAACAGGTCTTTCACAAAGCAATAATGCTTCCCTCAAGAAGGCTGCTATTTGCTTGTAAAAATACTCAAAACAACAAGGTATCAAGGTGTTTCCATCCTACAACACGATTCAGACATTGTGGCTTCAATAAAGTGGTGACATTTACACTACTTTATTAGGAGCAGAGGTTTCTACGCTGTCATAGATACACCCGAGCGGCTCTGTGCCAACTGCTGATGCACATGCACAGCATCAATCAGCTCACCGTGCAAATGCACCTCTCTCAGTTACCACTTTAAGGTCTGAAATAGGACACAGACATATATATGGATATATTTCCAAGGTAACTACTTTTTACCGTCACAGTTCTATCAGTGTAGGTATACCAGTGCAGAAAAGCTCAGGGCAGAAAGATGGGCATGGGATAAATACAGATAAATACTATTGCTGGCTTCAAAACAGATCAGCACCTAAACAAAGTCGGAGTTTGGATTACAAGCCTGATTTCTTTCACTGGCTGAAGGATTTAGATGTACTATGGAAACGAGTCATCCCATGTCCTTTGTTGCATTACAAAATCTCCCTCCCACTGATCTAGTAACAATCCATAGAGGCATTAGCCAACTTCCTTTTGGCCAAGGAAGAGTCTTGGGAACAGTCTGTGTAAACACAGTTGGGAATGCTTCTCTGCCAAGCAGTTGGAACAAAGACTCACAAGAGCAAGCACCAATTGCTTTTTCATGCTCAGAGGTGTCCAAGAATGTAATGCTGCAAAGACCTTCTGGATTATATTGCTCAGTCTCCTGCTGCTGCAGGAAGCCACACAATATCATCATCCCACTACTAAAGGTATAAACACCAACTTGAAACAAGTTAAGTTGCTGTGTTTGACTAGTGAAATGCAGCTTCAGATCTCCAACTACTCTGATAGCTGAAAGCCACCTTCTGCCTCAATACATATATATTTATATATTCCTGGCTCAACTTATCCTATGTGCTTTTTTGTAATTAGCATTCTTCATCTGCTGGCTTCTCCTCCACTTTAATGTTTATTGCCTCCATCCTTCTGTCCCCTAGTGCCCTGACAAAGGTAATCATGCTTCCTCTCTGCATACAATTTATTAAGCTAAGTCTGACAGTTATCCTGTCCGGATCTTTCTAAAGCCAATGGACCCTCTATTTTATAGGACAAATTTTGGTTCTTAGTTTCTCAAGTGCTCAGCTAAATGTTTGGTTTATTATCATTTTATCACAAAACATCCAGAGGCTCCACATTCTCAATCAATAACATACACACAGGCCTTGCTCAAATGATCATTTACAAAGTTCAAAGACAGTTGTAGTGCACTTGAGATGTACTTAGAATGCTCAGAAGGCTGCAGGTGCTGCAATTGGCTGTGGTGTTTAAAAAAGTCTTGGGAGACAACATGAACTTTGCTAAAGTCAAGTTGCAAGTTACCTGCAGTTTAGGTCCAAGGCCTTTAGCTTGAGACACCAAGATAGGATCGTCATAACCAGATGCTTTCAAGTCAAAGAAACCAGCAAAGCCTCCTACTTCTGAATGACTGCCTGCCAAGTACAAATATGTCAAGGATCATTTCTAAGGGAAACAAAAAGACCCAAAACACTCTTCAAGACAAGTACTGTAAATTACAATCTCTTGGAGAAGACAGCACTCTGTCCACTGACAGAAGCATGCAGAGCTTTACAAAGCATGGGTCCCAAAGTCACATATTTCATGGTGTTGTCAATAGATCTTTATTATTCTGTATGTGACCTATGGATTGTGTATAGCAAAGGTTAAACGTTTTACCAAACTTAACAGCTCCCTTTTTTTCTTTATGTAGCTCCTTTTTTTTGTAAGGGGGAAAAATCAACACAAAATTTTCCTCAGCAGATCACTGCTGGGAGTAAAGATCATAGTCTGAAGAGTAAATAACAAGTTCAGTGGTTGTTAACCGCACCCTAATAACTATATGGATGTTGTATTTATATATACAGCTGGTAGGATCACTTTTGCCAAGTGATATATCAAGCCTTTCCATTAATCCAGGAGTTATTCTGTTCCCTAGACTCACCTTGAAAAAGTGCAATCATCCTCATGTTAAGCCAACTATGTTTTAATTAAATAAATGAGGAGTGATAAGTAAGAAATTAGAGTTTTCTTTCTTTGTGGTGACCCCAGCCCAGCTTCTCAAACTCAATTTCAATGCCAATACTGAGGAAATGCAAAGATTCTTCCCAGTCTTACCTGATCTGGTACCACTTAAAATTGATGTTTCAGGCTGATGAAACAAAAATTCACTGGCTACAGCTTCTACACGTCTCTCTTTGTATATTAGACCCCTATGGAGAGTAAAGGACACGCTAGCTGCAGCAGTGACATTTCTGCATAGACCATCATTCCTGACACAAATGAGAACAATAGATAGAAACCTTTGGACTAGCATCTATTTCTGCTAGTGCCTTTGCTTACATACAGAGACTGTTTGAGAAGTCGTATACCCCGATGGCCAATGTCCTTCCTGTAAGTGGCACCCCTGAAATGTATGGCTGCTACACCCCTGTTGGCTTCTCCCAGTGCTTTCATCAGGTCCTCTTTAACAGCAGTAATGGAGAGGACTCTGCCACCACTTGCCACCACTCTGCCATCCTTCAGTGTTGTGCCAGCATGAAACACCTCCAGTCCTAGCTCTTTGGCTTGCAGCAGTCCTACAAAAGGAAAAGGAACTCTGAGTATTTTAAATCACATGCTATATTGGCAAAGCAGTGACAACTGAAAAAGGGAGAACGGGAAAGGGAGAACAATAAGCAGGGGAGAACAACAATAAAGCTTCCCATTTTACCTTTCTTCCAAGAAACAGGATTACCACTGAAGAGTACCCCACTCCACTGTCCCTAAGACTCTCTTCTGAGACATCCAATTAGGACACAGATCACACAGGAATAGAAATAAGGGATCCAGAAGCCGCAGTAGGACATATAACTAGCCTGTGCCAGGGCAAAACTGTACTGAATATTGTGACTGTGAATAATGTGTGCAAGACTTTTCTGTATGCAATCAAAATTCATAGCAGTTTACTGCTTGGATTTTCCCCTCTCCCTGATATTAAACCATTAATGTTAAAGTTATCCCAGCACTCCCCTAGTTAGTCTGCTGTGCCCATTCCACACAATTCCCTACCACAGCTGGAATCAGTGCTCTATGAACTCTTGTAGGTGGTTGTCCAATAGCTAAAACAAATGACATATTTTGTTCTTTTAATTTGTTTCCAGTTTTTTTCCTGTTAGATGAAAGCAAGATTGCTCAAGGGTTTTTTTTTCAGATTCATATTTTGAGGAGAAGGTAAGGGTAGAGGAGGAACTGCTGCCATTGCTTGGAAAAAGGGAAACAGAAAATGCTTTTCCCCTTACTGTCAGCTGGACAGTTTTTATAAACAAGTAAAAGGAACCTTTCTATTTGCTGAAAGTACAGTGTGTTATGTTGCCACGGCACGGCCCTGGCAAGGTCAAAGCTGAGCCCCAGCTGGCCTTGCTGTAATGGAAACCTAACTCCTTCCCATGATGGTTTAGCAAATACTCCAGCACAAAATGGTTTTTAAAGCTTTTAAAATGTGGGGTTCAATGTGGAAAATAGGAAAAAAAACCCTAATAAACCCCACAACTCCAGGGCTTGGAGTATAATAATAAAAGAACGAATTGAATCCTGTTGTTTTGATTCTTTTTTTGTGATCAACAAGCAGAGTGGTCATACAACCTCACTCTTAAAGTTATGAATATCAGCTTGAAAAAAGTTAAGTTCCTGAGACTGTCTAGTGAAAGGTGGCTTGTTAGCAGAGAGATTCATTTAGTTACCTGGTTTAGATTTTTACAGTTACAGAAACACAGAGTTTCGCAGAGTATCACTGACAAAAAATAAATACAGTGAGTGAACTGGAAGAGGAGGGTGGTCAAGGAGAATACGACCACCATGAGGTTTCTGCTCATGGAGGAGGTTATGTTCTATTGCTTTTTCCATGAGTGACGTAGGGTAACTGGAGTTCTAAAAAAAAATAAGGTGGCCTCTATACAAGATCAGATGTCTGGGTTGCTTTATACAAAGCATAGTGTTGGACTGGCAAGGGACTAGCTAAGAGGGAAGGAACCATTTTTAAATAAGATTAATCTTAATATTAAACCACAAGATTTTTAACACAGAAATTGAGTATTGATCTAAAGCCCACATGCCCAACTTCCCCAAACCCCTTTGAGTCCTGTGAAAAAGAGGTCCTTATTAGTATTACACAGTAATGACCTGGCTGGCTGGCACAAGGGATGGAAGCAAGATGATGGTGGAGGTGTGAACCGCTGCTATTTTAAAGTCCTTAGGTCTCACCCCTACCACCCAGTCAGGCATTTGCTAAGATAACACGACCTCCTGGCAAAGGAGCAAAGGAGCTAGGAAAAAGCAGTCATGTGCTGACAATGCTGTGGTCCATGTTTCCAGCACAGTTTGTGGAAGCACTGTGTGTGGACACAACAGAGTTGCTCCAGGAAGATGTGATTCCCCATCATGTCTTACATCAGCAACCAGCTACAGACAAAGCTTCATAAAATGGTATAACTTTAAACACTTATCCCCTGTGCTGCTTTGGACAGGCATACACTCTAGTTAAAAGACCTCACTGAACAGCTATCCCTTCCACAAGGACAAAATGTGACAGATGAAGGCAGACTCTGACAGAGTATGAGGGGTGGGATGGAGAAAAGCTCTACAGATCTCTTGGAGAAGAGGTAGTACGCAAACCTACTGAAATACTGTGCTGAAATTAAATGGTAAACAACCTACTCCAGTTACCTGTTACTTCCATGCCTTTGTCACAGTCTCCTGGGTATCCTGGACTTGCCATGACCACACACACAGCTGTACTATTTTCTGACCAGGCTGGCATGAAGCTGCAGAGTTTGCCATCAATTGTTGCTTGAATCACTTCATAAAAATCATTTTTAAGCAGTGGAAGAATAACCTGCAGAAAGTTTTCATAGACATAGAAGTTCATTTTGTTGAACTTGATGACTTGTTGAAACTCAACATAAAGAAAATTCAATTACTCTGTAAAATCTCTACCTGCCAAACTGAAAACACTGCATTTCCCTACACCAATAGATTTGAAAACTACCGGTGAGTGTTAATTTGCACCATCTTTTTCCAACAATCACAACTTTAGAAACACGAGACGTGAGATTATGCAAGAGGAACATGAATTTAGACCACTCCCATTCTGCATCTATCCAGAAAAATAAAATCTGAGGAACACCCTTTAACTCATATTCTTTAACTAACAACTCACAGAAGCTGACAAGCTAAAATTTTAAGTTACCTCATACGTCGTTTAAGACATTCTCACTGAGATCTGCATGTTAAGAATAAAACATATTTAAGTTTCCAGTACCTTTTACTCACCTGGCACTGAGGATCACCAAACTGACATTTAAAGTTTAAAATTTTCAGACCATCTTTGGTAAGCATTAAACCTGTTTGCAGCACACCTGAACAGAAAGAACACAGCCAAGCAAATGAATTTAAATGCTTACTTTTCAAGAAGTCCTTTAAACACAACACGATATTTTGGAATGGACGATGCATATCTTAAAAACTGTAAGGAATTAGGAGCAGGGATTCTGCAAGCAGTTACACACAAGTCATACTAATTCCACACTAGCTAAGTAGCTAGCAACAACCTGAGAAACACTGCATCCCATTTTAGACCAAATATAACAGAAAGCAGCCCCTCTGCATCCGAAAGTTGAGTGACAGCTTCTGCTACTGCAGGCATTCAGAGATCAGAAGGAACAAACAGGTTGAGAAAAGCTGTTCCCATAAAAGCCCATTATGCAGACCTTGTGACTGACTTACCACTCAGCACACTATTGTTATGCATAAATATAGACATATAACTCTGTACATCAGGCAAAAATACCAAAATTCACTACTGCTATGAACAAACAAAAACAATGAGAAACTTAATGAAGTTGGCATTACATGATTTGTATTGCAACATACCTGTATGCACCTGGTGATCTAAAGCAAGCCTTTTGTTATATCATCGCAAAAACAATCCCCAGAGAATAACAAGTGTTAAATTTTAAACCCCCAAAAGCACCCAGTCGTCCAGCATCACTCTGAAAGTGCGCAGCTCCTACTGAATTCTTACTGCAGATTTGGTCATTGTAAAAAAGTTACCAACTAACTCTCTCATACATTGCAGACTGGAACCCAACTCTTCCCTTGTGATCTCAACAGTCTTCAGTACCAAGAGCAGCCATTGGCATTAAATGAGAGGTATGAGTATCACTTTCCTTTTCCAAAACAGCCTTAAGACAAGGATCTTAAGAAAACTTACATTGCTCAATATATGAACAGTACAACTGAACTTAGTATATATTGTACCCTGGAATACAAAGAGTTTGGTTGCAGCTGTTTTAATAAAAAATATTGAATAAAAATACAGTATATTTTATGGAGAAAAGACGAAAGTTCTCCTCTGCAAACAAACAGCTATAAACCAAACCAGTGAGGCTTAATACTGTGTGAAAAATCAGTTACTTTTTTTTTTTTTAAATAGATGTTATTTGGAATTCTTAAGCAATCTCTAACAATGAAACCAATCTTGATATGACTTTACCTTGTTTTTCATTTGAATGTTTACTTACCTACATATGCTGTTCCTTCTTGTCTCATACTGTCAACAACATGCTGAAGGACAGCATCATTGATTTTCTCTAGAAGAACTTCTGGAACCTGACGATCAACACCAAACAAATTGAGACAGTGATGACATCTGCTGGACTAGCTCAAAGGATCTGGAAGGGCTGGGGTGAGTAAATACCTCAGCCATGTTTTCCGCTCTCCCACCCCCAACCAGTGCACTCCTTCCATTAGTGTGCCGCTGCCCAAAGGACAGGTACACTGATCCTTTGTCTTCCAAGTTTTTTTGTTTGGTTCTTTCTTTAGAAGGACAATTTTAAAGAGGTTTGAGACACTGACAACCTGGGCCGTACACAGGAAGATTGTTTCAGTATTTATAGAAAAACACACTAACAATGTACCTGGGCAGCACAGTTAGAACAATGGAGTCAGCTTTAAGAATCAAGAACAAGAAACCCAAGGTTATGTTCAAGACACAAAGCCTCCAGCCATGCAGGGAATTTTGCAGGGATGTTTCAAGTGACACTAGTAGGAGCAGAGAAATACCAAGTTGAGGAATAATGGGAAAGATAAAAGACAGACCATTCCTCAGAACACTAGCACATTAAATCCTAACGAATTACTATTAAAGTCAGAGCCCTGTATTGCCCTTATACAAGTAAAGTGTCAATCAATTCCAGAAGAAATCTAGCCTATGTGATAGCAACAAAACTGTGCCATAAAGGAATTATATTAACCACAGATGTGATGAACCTTATCACAGGCTGAGGAGGAGGACTGCTATACCTGAGGAACTGGGCAATAGGCTCCCATCCCTCCAGTGTTTGGACCCTGGTCACCATCCAATAATCGTTTGTGGGCCTGGGCTGGGGGCATTGAGGCAACAGTGACACCATCCGTGAAGCACAAACACTGTTAAGAGATGCACACAACGCAGAAACAGTGACAATGTCCCGTCCTAAGGGAAGTTAACACTGCTGGTCACAGGTTGAGACTCATTTCTGTCAGAAAAATTTAGGAATCAAAGACAGAATGCAATAGGATGCACTTATTCTGCAGCAAGCCCACTGACTTGAAGGATTCATTGAGCTTTGTTTCTCATTTTTAAATAATCAAGAGAAATGGTGGCACTTATAACCAATACCTTTCTGATTAATTAGATCTTGATCTATCAGTCACATGGACATATGCTTACCTTAAGGCATGGGAATAGTTTTAATTGACTTGACAGAATTATTCATATGTTTCACATTGAATGTGTCTTTGCAAATCTGGGGCCTGAATGAGTATAAGGTATTCTCAGTGCAGGACAAACTTTGATCACAAAACTTGGTTTCAGTTTTTATGTGGCATATAATATGCATGCTTGAGTTTTATCCTGCCACTGAATAAGGGAAGTGCTAAAATAGGCCTTAAATACTAGCACAAAATTATAGATGTAACTGGAATTACCAAGATAAAGTCCATACAAACATGTTTTGGGTCACCCTAATAAAAAAAAATAATAATAAAAAAAGATCATTTTCTACCTAAAGTGATTACCATAATTGCAATATTATGGCTAACGTAGAATAAAATTCCACTGACAATATATGTTGGTTAGTATGACATGAAATTGCTTAGATTGCATAGTTAGTTATGTTAAGTGCAAATAAACAAAAAAACTAAATAAAAAACCAAACTTCTGTGTTAATGCACAGGGTATAGCAACAATGCCAAAGAATAAAAGTACATAACCACACCATAGATCACATACAGAAAGTTCTTCCCCTTGAAGAAGTTCTTCAATAACAACCATCTCTCCAAACATTCCGTCCTGTACAAACAGAAAATTTCCCCAGTTAGCAAACATGACATCTACTGGCTAAATCCTCTCCTTATTTTCTTTTAACAGAAAAAAACAACACATATGACAAGTTTCAGCTTGCTTGAATTGTGGTATGTTGAGCAAAGCCAATAGAATCTTATTTGGAGATAAGGATGAGACCTTGAAATGCACCTTATGGGACCCAAGGAGGCAATGAGAAATGAAAAAGTTGGAGGAGCAAGGCAGCAGGACTCAGTGCTGGAACGAGAGTTCTGTCACAAACTCTACAAATCCCTGCTCACTACCCACAGTCGAAGGCAAACATGAGGAATTTGAGGATGATCCCCAAAGAAATTCCTTAGTCAAATGGGCAAGTTTGTCCTGAAAATACTTTCTTCCAATAGCCAAAACTGCAAACTCACAGGTTACAGAACATAAAGAATTCTATACCCACTGATTAATTAAAGATTTATCCACCTGCATAATCTCTTGGACAGCTCTGCAGGCTTCCTCTTTGCTGGCTGCAATAGTCACTTCTTTTCTAGCAGCAGGGCCCCTTGCCCGTACAACTCGTGCAGGAAAGTCTGTGCTTTAAATGAAAGCAAAAGTGAGATTCAGGCATCCCTACTGCATCCAGTGAAATTATAATTTTTAAGCTAAATGCCTCCCATGTTCTTCCTGTTTTTCTGAACAGCTTCAGAAAAATAGTCCTGGCTAGCCCCTCATGTCACGGAGGTGAATAGGCTCCTATAGCCTATATCACAGGACTGTTAAAGAGAAATCCATGAATTCTGCTGTTGGTTCTGACACCAGCTCAATGTATATCCTTGGACAAGTCACTGCACTTTGTACTGAACTGTGCAAACCTCATGAAATTCAAAAATGCCAAGTGCAAGGTCCTCAACAGGGATCAGGGCAACCCCTACCACAAATAACAGGCTGGGCCGAGAATGGATTGGCAGCAGCCTTGAGGGGCTGTTGATTGATGAGAAGCCAGTAATGTGTGCTCACAGTCCAGAAAGCCAACTGCATCCTGAGCTGCATCAAAAGACAAGTGGCAGCAGGTCGAGGGAGGTGAGACCCCACCTAGAGTACTGCATCCAGCTCTGGAACCCTCAGCACAGGGAAGACTGTTGGAGTGAGAGCCACAAGATGATCAGAGGGCTGGAGCACCTCTCCTATGAGCACACGGAGCCTGGAGAAAAGGAGGCTCCAGGGAGACCTTATAATGGCCTTCCAGTACTTGAAGGGAGCCTCCAGGAGAGATGGGAGAAAACTCTTTTATCAGGGAATGTAGTGATAGGATGAGGGGTAACGGTTTTAATTTGAAAGAGGGGAGATTTAGATTAGTTGTTAGAAGAAATTTTTTATTGTCAGGGTGGTGAGGCACTGGAACAGGTTGCCCAGAGAAGCTGTGGATGCCCTATCCCTGGAGGTGTTCAAGGCCAGGCTGGATGGAGCTTTGAGCAACCTACTCTAGCGGGAGGTGTTGATGATCTCTATGGTCCCTTCCAACCTAAACCATCCTATGATTCTATAACTTTAACACCTTGCATGTTCCTACTCTTTTCCCTGAGATGGGTTACTGTTTTATTCCTGTCATAGGTTTGGAAAGATGAACTCATTGATGATTTATGGTTTTATAACAACAGATTACAGCACATAATTCTTTAGACCACTATAGAAGTTTAGGGTTGTAACGTTAAGGCTGAGTTAGGTCTTGTGTGTTAAAAGATATGTTGGTGTATTGACAGAATTGCTCCACTTACTCTTAAACACAAACTAAATCTAGAAGAAAGAAAAGAAAAAAAGAAAAAAAAAAACAACCAGCACAGCATAACAACAGATTTTAACTACATTTCATCCATTCACATCTCTCCAGCTTGTGGACAGTGAAATAAAACGTCCTTCTGAAGATGTCATTCTACACAATACTAGCCTGTTTTCTGAAACAACATCTTCTTCTTCCTTTCCACATTACAATTTATATTAGGATAAATCTCAACCCTAGATTTATACAAGCAGCCAAAGCAGGCTCACACAAAGCTCCCTGTATGTATGCTGACCTGAGATACAGTATTTCTTTTTGAGTTTTATGCATGCTTACAGACAGACAAGTTGTTGGCCTGTTCTTCTCCATGGCAGTAATACAGACTAAATGCTGCGACAGAGCAAAGTCAGTAAAAAGATTTTTTTTTATTATTAAAAAAAGAAATAAAATTTCACTATATTATACCAGGGACAGTAAAGACAAGAAGTCCCTGAAATCAATACACAGCCACAGACCAGTGTAGCTGAACACAGCAGCTGCTGTGAGGTCGGACCAAAATAGCCACAGTGCTAAGTTACTCTCCCAAAGGATCCCCAATGACTTCAGAGGCATTACTGCTCTGAGCAATTGCAGATATGCGGTTACATTTCTCTCTTCATGTAAAAGAGATGTTGTCTGATCTTGAAGAAATAACAGTGTCCTCCTTAAGGTTTGATTATTTGACCAGTCCCTCCCAAATCACTCCATAGATAGCATTCTGCTGGTATCTATCTCTGTAGAAACTATTCTTGTCCTTACAGAAGGATTCATTGAACTACTTTGCCACATTTTTTTTCTTTTTAAAATAGCTAACTAGCATCCTGAAGAAGCTGATGAAAGGGAAGAAGAGCTGTGACATGTGAAGAGAAAAATCAACCTGTTTAGGTTTCCTGCACCTTTACCATCTGTGTCTAATTACAAAACTAATTCATTCAGTAGTTACTTCAGAAGAACAACAGTTGAAAGTTTTAGGCAACTATCATGGATGAAGGTCAAATGCATAAAAAACTTGTCAGAGGAGTTTTCAGTATTAGAATACTTACCTGATAATAAACCTACAAGCTTCCTGGGGGTTGGTGAAGGCTTTCCATCTTGCTGTTGGGATCCCATGTCGATCCAGAAAGGCTTTGGCAAAACTGGTGTTGGATGCCAGCTGGGCTGCTTTTGCAGATGGTCCAAAACACCTAACTCCTGCTGCTTTTAAGTCATCAACAATCCCTAATTACCAAAAATAGCAAAAGAACCAAGTCATCTCTTTGGAAACATCAAGTCATTTTGACAAAATTACAAACCACATAACCATTCCAGCAAGTCTGTTACACTTTTGTCTCAGGCAGCTAATTCATCCTTAAAATAAGATTCTGCATGTCCAACGACCTGTTTCATCCTTCAGTTTTAAGAGGTCTTTAGCTCTTTACATTACTAAGCACAGTCACAGTTACCACGCCAAGACTACTATTAGGATATCTGGTTCATTATTTAAGACATGGAGATCTTTCGGCACATCACTATAAATGCACGTGATGGCCTGGATACTGTTGCACACAACAATGCTACAATGCTGTTAGGCCTACTGCAAAAGAAAATCCTTATATAAAGGAAAGCATAGCAGAAGCCACAAGAGTACTTGTGACCATTACTGATTCTTGATCCTGCATGATTTCCCCCGCTGATTTCTAACACACAAAAAGCAGCATACAGCTATGAAGCCAAGTGTTTTAAATGACTACAATTTACACCTACAAGATAATACACATTTTTGTGCTCTTCAGTTTAATTAAGTCAGTGTGTGTTCCAAGATCTGAAAGAGGTCATTTTAAAGCAGAATTCAAGGTGATTTTTACTGTCAAGTTAATCTCTTTTAGCCTTACCAGCTGCCAAAAGAGCTTCTTGTCCAACTAACACAAGCCCAATGTTATGATCTTTGCAGAACTGAGTAACAATAGTGTGATTGCTCACTAATACAGCTGAAAAGGAAAAGAAATGAATATAATTAAGTTACCACTGTAAAGCCTAGTAAGAGATGGGAGGTGAGAATGTCATTGATCCATTGCCCTAACAAGCATGATTAAAATAATGAAAAAGCCCACAAAGGGCAAAGTAAAACAAACAATATAATAACGATAACAGAGTCCAGAAGAAAGAGTGAACAGTTTGCACTACTGTTTTTAAAGCACATCTGCTAACTTGCTAGATGTATTTTATTTGCTATATGCAATCAGTATATACTTTTAAAGACTGCTTATCATAACAGGAAAAAAAAAAAAAGCCAAACTTAAAAAAATAAAACTGCAAATTTGTAGGGAAACTCAATGTCAAGATCTGAGCAAAGACTTACTCAATGCCAGTCCACGATGTAGCTATATTTAGCTGAGCAGCCTGGACAGACATCAGAGAAATTTCTATCCAGAAGTTACTAACTTTGAGCCAGCTATTCTTCTGTTACATTTTTCCGAAACTGCTAAGTGACTTTAAGCATCACAGTAGGAGGAAAGAGATGAGGTGTAAAAACACACAGCCTCATTTAAGTGTCACTATCCTAAGAAGCTAAGCTAAAACCAGATAGTTTTACTAGACAGTTCTAAAATTCAGAAACAAAACACACAGGAAAAAAATAACTATGTGCCTCAAATAGTTTGTTGTACCCGTAAAAGGTAAAAATAATTGTTACCTCCTACTGACTCAACACAAATATGGTCAGTTCTGTTTCAGTCCCAATGCACATATTACTGATTACTTGGCACAATATTCTATTTTTCCCCTGCTTTTTACCTGAATTTGAAATTTTCCCGTTGTCAGCTGTTCCTGCATTCCCTGGAGCAACAAACACGTGTTTTACATGCGGAGACTGGGCCAACTTCCAGGCCAGTGCATGCTCTCTCCCTCCACTGCCAATCACAAGCACTCGATCGGCCATTAACCTGTGCAAACCCAGAATCATCATATATAGAACTGTCTACTGATTTCACAAATCCATGTAAAAATAATCAAAAATTATACCTCTCGCTTGTAGCAGGTAAGTAATATCAATCCAGTTTGTATTAGCAAGGTATCTAAAAGACATCTGAACAAAGTGACTGTACAAGTAGTGTGACCGGATGGATGCAGCATTCACGTTTGGATTAAATACTGGCAACAATGAATTCACTGAGTTTTTCCACTTGTTTCAGTAGTCAAGATTTCCTTTCTTAAGTATCCATGCTGAAATGGCCTTGTCCTGACTTGGTCTCATCAAGTCCTTTGCACAACTACCGAGGACAGCACAGCATCATACAAATGCTCTAGGTGACTTATCAGATAAATATATTTCAAACTGAACGCTGTGGTCAATCTAGGAACTTTTATGAGTGTAAATATCCCAAGTAATAAATGGCAAAGACAGCTTTCAGAACAGATTTTATATTTTAACAACTGCTAAGAGGGTAACTTCAGCAAAATATCATGCTCAATAAAAGAACAACTGTTAATTTCACTAGCACACTGACATTTAAAACAGATCCTCAATAATATTTCTAAGCAAATTAGTTTTGATTTATTTCAGAAATATTATCATACCCAACATAGGTCACATCTGCAAACTTAATTTTTCTTTATGTGCTGAACGTGGACAAATGTCAGAAAGAACAAACACCCCAGAACATGACCTTTAAGGAAGATGCTAATGCGATAAACCAGTCCTTACCAAGGAAATAGATAATAAATTAAAGATACCATAAAACACAAGCTTTTCAAGCAACGTGTATCAATCTTTTCCATGAAATTGTAACCATTGGTTTGAGTTCACTGCATGGGCTTCCAAAGGCAAACAGAAGCTAAATAGTGACACTGAAGTATATTTCAGAAAAGATGTTGATAGAACTCTGATAAATCAATATTCATGTTTCAAGTTCCTAAGACAGTATTAAGATGTCTTAGCCTAGTATCAACAAAATAAAATTTAGCCATATATATTTTAATAATTATTAAATTGTCCAAGTACAATGTAAGTACTTCAAGCAGCCTGTCCTTTGGGATTAGACCACTGTGGATTACCTAAGCGACTAATACCTAAGTTTTAGGTATAGTGCTCTAGGCGTATAAACACAGAGCATATGCTTGTTAATCAACTTTTCTATGTTTTCATCCTGTGTAACTATCTAATATGTCTGGCCTTGTCTTTCCTTTTGTCACTGCCTCACAAATAATTCTGGAGTCACTAGCAAGTTGCTTGTGAATCTACAAGTGAAGGGTTACAACTGCTCTATCTCTAACAAAGACGTCAACAAAGCATCACTAGGCACTATGGTCTAACCATTATGAATAAAACACAAAGGATTTTAAAAGCAAAATTAGTTTTTCCTTTAAATGTAATTTCACAATTCATTGAAGCTTTTTAAGGCAGAATAAATTAAAATTCCTGTCTGGGATCAGAGCAAAACCAAGCAGTGCCTCCTACCCTGTGGAAAAACTGCACATTTCCATTTGACATCATAGCGATGACACTAAAGACATCTTTTGCAAAGCAGTTCCAAAGAGGAGTGGAGGAAAAGAAAGCTGACAAGACAGCCAGTCCTAGGGGAAAGGCTGTAGAGAGGAAAATCTTACTCGAATCGTCTTCCCTTACCGTATCAGACTGTCTGTCCACACAAAAGGCTGAGGAGTCCTCCAGGTGGATTTGAGTTCTTCCCTCAGCTCCTGCTTCAGATCCCCAAAATTTCTGATCTCCTAAAGCCAAGGGTAAGGGTGAAAGGGTGAAAGATGCAGACAGACCTGCATGCTGCTCTGTTCACTTTTATCATCCTATTTAACGGGAGGAGCCCTAGCAGAATCCCCTTAATGCCACCCGCCCTTCAAAACAGACCTCCCCACGGGCTTCGGCAGCACGGACCATTGTCCTCTCTTTCCATTTTCCCTGAGCTAATAACAAAAACGACTCCTCCCCACCAATCAGTCCTAATATGTTAGTAGTATTCAATCCTAAGGAAAATAAAAAAAGAAAAAAGAAGCTACAGTATGGTATCAAAAAGCTGAGATCATTGCTCAGTTCCCATGTTAAGTGCAATTTTATATTCTCTGACAAGGAAAGAATCTCAAGGACAATTTGTAAAAATAAAACATATAGTTTTCACAGTCAACAGCTAAATAGAAACACTCATGTTAAAAACTGCTCACAACTCCCACAGACCTATTCTTTGTAGTGGAATATATCCTTAGATGTATATATAAAGGTTATTTTCACATTTAGCACATACTGGAATGGTGCCCCCCTTAATTATTACCCTTTTTACTTTTTGAAGAAATTTAATGCAGGCAGAGCCACAGTGTACAATAGGTGTTATTTTATTCTCCACTGATTCCTACACCATCTTCTTCAACAGCCTAATCCTTCCATGAGAATGTCTGAAATCCTTTGGTTAACATTTGGGAATCTTGCAATGGTAACACTCTTCACTAAACACAAAACTAATGTATCCCGACATAGCACTGCACAGCATCTGTGTGTCTTAAAAGTCAGGTAACGAGAAATAAAACAATACAGTAATAGAAATATAAGCCATTCCTCTCACACTACTAGGATCCTTTTTAAAGGAAATCTGTGAAGTTTGTTTAAAAATTCTACGGAATTAATGGCTTGTGCACTGTGGGATAGATGCTGTACTGGAACCTCCCAGTTTAAGGATGCATGTCTGCTACAATATTCTTAAGCATCACTTACAGAGTATGTGTAGACTGCCTTAGATTTGCAAACTCACAGTTCCACATTTTCCACCTGTGACTGAAGAGCAAACCACCACAAGGAAAGACGAGGCCTATTTCTTACAAGAAAAAAACGAGAATAAAATTTCCTCTGTTTTACAACAGTTTTTGGAATTTTTTCTTACAGTCAGGAGGCTGTGACAATTGAGCTCAGAAACGGAATTTGTGCAGCCCTGAAACATCTGTCTGCTACATGACTGGCCAGAAGGAAGTAATTTAAACTTGCATTAGTTCCAGTGGGTCAATTTGTATTGCAAGTATTTGACCAAATTGGCTTCTTAGATGATTAAGTAATTATGCAGCAGAGAAGGACAACATACACGGAAATTTCCAGTATCTAACTTTTACAGAAAGTAAATTTGAAATTAAAAAAATATAGAAAACCATTACCTAATGAATAGAAGACAAAAATCTCTCTGGAATTTTAGTATTGTTTTTCCACCATATTGGCAAAGCCATAACAGGATGAGCCGTCAGAGTATAATGCTGGAAGGTGTAAAATGAAGCAGATTGCTGTACATGGCTGTTGTGTCCTTTCAGATGTCACTGACATAATTTCACTGGCTGCATATGCTGCACACTCATCCACACCCTGATGTCAAAAGAATATGGTTAAAAAGTTGCATCAGCACTTTGTATAATCTTGTAATAGAAGTTCGGTTGAACTTTAACTGAACTCCTGAAATTAAAATTTAGTTGGGCCTTTTACACTTGGCTTAGATGTAGAAACAATTAACTGAAACTTAAATCAAAGCAATCAAATTGTTGAAGGATTAACTAGGCCCATGGGAGTGCACTCCTGGTCTCTGATCCAGCTATGGGATGACAAGTCCTAAAGTTTTTGGATTGGAGCATAGATAGGAGCGTGTCCAGAGTCTTAGATTATAATACTAAAACTCACACCCTCAAACATAATGAGCATGATAATTAAGGGGAACAGGCTGCCCAGGGAGGTTGTGGAGTTTCCTTCTCTGGAGACATTCAAAACCCGCCTGTATGCGTTCCTGTGTGACCTGCTCTAGGTGTTCCTCCTCCGGCAGGGGGATTGGACTAGATGAGCTTTCAAGGTCCCTTCCAATCCCTGATATTCTGTGATTCTGTGAAAATGTTTAAAACATTAACTTGCATGCTTATGTATGATGAGGGATGGTAAAGGAACTGCAGCTCACCAATCAGCTGTATCTTAGCTCTCTAAATATTGGACTGTCAATAACGTGTGGTGTGCTAGTTCTTATTAAATGCCTGGCACCAAGTTCTGCAGAATTGAAATAAAGACAAATACCTTGACTCATTGTGTTGATTGGTTTTCAGACATGCTTATTTAAGGACAACAATCCCATCCAGTACCATTAATAAAAAAAAAGAAAAAAAAAATCACAAGGGTTTTGTTTGGTTGTTTTTTAATAATAGTTGCTAGGAGGAAACAAACTGTCACCTGTCTTCCACCTGCTGGGCCTGTATCTGTGTCCTCCCTTCCAGGCTGAGGATAAGAACTGTTTCATGCCTTATGGCTTCTTTAGTTCAAATTGCTATTCCCCAACAGCCAGCTGATGCAACACAGCGAATGTAGGACTGGGTTCATCAGGTGTTCTCTGCCCTGCAGCAGTGCCGCGGAAGCTGGGAGCTCTGGGTCGCAGCCTTTTTGGGTGAGCCCAACAAATGCCTGCTTACCCCACTGCTAGCACAGATGTTCTGAGGCACACAAAGCATTTGGACAACTGTGTCACGGGCAAGGCAGAGAATGCAGTGAGAGACCAAGTCTTTTTCAGGGTAAGCATTGCAGGGGGAGCTGTGTCACAAGCCCGTGAAGAAGCAGAGGAACTTGTCCTCTGTTAAGGTGGAATTCACTCTGGAGAACGAAGGCTAAAAAGCAGCTAAGTCTTACATGTGTAAGTGTACATATAAAACAAAAGAAGAGGCATAGAATGGTTAAAGAGTTGGAAGCAACCTCAAAGACCATCTAGTTCCAAGCCCCCTACCCTGGGCAGGTACGCCTTCACTAGCCAAGGATGCTCACAGCCCCATCCAACCTAGCCTTGAACACCTCCCGTGATGGGGCAGGGCTCCCACTTCTTTGGGCAACCTGTTCCAGTGTCTCACCACCCTCAGGGTAAAAAATTCCTTCCCAATAGCTAATCTAAATGTATCTTCTTCCAGTTGGAAGCCATTACCCCTCATCCCATCTTTACACGCCCTTGTAAAAAGTCCCTCCAGCTCTCCTGTAGGTGCCCTTCAGGAACTGAAAGGCTACTGTAAAGTCTCCCTGGAGTCTTCTCTTGTCCAGGCTGAACAACCCCAACTTTCTCAGCCTGCCTCCTCCACAGGAGATCATTACTTTTCATAATACAAGCCCTGCCTCCCGCACCGCCCTCCCAGAGACCCCGCCGCCATGTTGAACGCAGCTAGGCCACGCATGACCGTGACCGACTCCGGCCCCGTCGCACTGCGCATGCGCCCCGCACACCGTCCGCTACCCGCGCAGGCATCCTGGTATCCCGCCTCTCGCGCGGGGCTGAGGTAGGCCCGGGGCTCCCCCCTGTGGCGAGCGGCGCGGCGGCGGGCCGGCTTTCTCCCTCACACATGCGCCTCCCCTCGGTCGCTCCTCCGGCCTTTGGGAGACGTCCTTGAGGTGAAGGGTAAAAGCGGTCGCCCTTCCTCTTCCTCCTCCGCCGTTGGCGCTTTCCGCGCCCCCTCGGCCCTGCCTCGCTGTGCGGGAGGGGGAAGGGCAGGGCGGCAGCGGGGACCAGGTGAGGCGGGGGTGGTGGGCGTCGGGGCTCTGGGCAAAAAAAAGCGCGTTGCGAGGAGTCGTCACCCCGTCCCCCGCCTCACAGAACAATTAAGGGGGGGGGGACGGACAGGCTGTCGCTATCTGCGTTCCTCAGCCCTCCTGCGGTATGTCGCCTCATGGGCGGGAGAGCCTCCTTGTCCCCGCAGCCGGCCCGGTGGTTGGGGGCGGCCGTTGGGGCTGTAGCAGCAGCGGGAAGCTGGGGAAAGGCCTGTTTCGTGCGACGGGCCCAGCGCAGGAGGGGATGGCGGGTGGGGAATGAGGCACACACACGCACTCTACCGGCAGCCTTCCGTGCCGTGGGGTGAGTACTGTACAAACACCTTCAGACAGGGTTGGTGGGGTTTTTTTAAAGCACAAATATATTAAAATCAAGCCTACAGACCAATGAGAAAGCCTGCTTCCGATCAGTATGTTGAATTTCAAGAGTGTATTCATTGGTCTTTACATTTAAGTAGTAGTAGCGTGGAGTTGTATGGCCATATGGAACTAAATTAATGTTTTTGCCAACCACGTAGGAGGAAAGAAATCAATACTCTATATCATTAACTAAAAACAAAACCCCAAAACCAAAAAGCCCTAAAAAATATTGATCAAGTCCATTATAACAACCACAAGCTGATGGTTTGATACCGTACCCAGATCAAAATCAACTCAAAACATTCAGGATTGATCCAAATTGGCTTCCAGTCCAAAGCACATCTCCTTTCTGATTGCTTTTTGAGGTGGATTAGTGCAGATGGGCAGTTTGGTATATGCAGAACATCTAAACACTACTTATTCCTTATCTGTAACCTTGATTTTACCTAGTTCTTTGTTTGGAAGGGAAGTCAGCAAAGGCTGGGTTGCAGTTGCCGATGAATCTACGAAAGGAGATTCTTGAGTGCCATGTGTGGCATTTGTTGTAGGATTTTCATTAATAAAGAGAAATTAACTGATGTGTAAATTCTGTGTGCAGTTTGTATATTTTTCTACTTTTGATTTTAAGGGAAGACTTACAGTGTTTGCTGAAGGTGTTTCTTCTGCTGTTTCCCAAATTATTTCAGAAGCACTGGTATTCCTGATAGGATGAGATACTGTCTGCTATTGATCTCTTCTGAGTTCTGCATTTATAACCTTATCTGGCACAAAACAAAGGAGGTTGACCACTAGGATGTGGGATCCTGCTGAGATATAAGAGTTAATCTAAATGAGTCTATCATCTGGGTGCTGTTTCAGTTACTGCTGTGAAACACCAGAATGGTACTGTAATAAAATAATTCAAGAATGCGCCAAGTAGTAGATCTTGAGGCATTATTATATGTGAATAGAAAATTCAGCTGATGGCTGAATGGTGGTGCATGGAGGAAGAGGGAGAGATTTGCTTCAGCAGAGTTACTGCTTATTGTAAAGCATATTTCCTGTTTACATTGCACCGAGTTTGCAGGAAAGCAATAAAGCTTTGGCTTTTTGGCAATTCTGCAATGCAAAACAAACCTATGCTACTGTTGCTATACCAGGACAAAACCATATTGTGATTTAATTTTAATTTACATTGTAAGGCTACTGCTGAAATAGTAATTAATAAGAAATGCAGATCTTACTAGTCTGGAAAAGAACATTGTATTGCGTTCTGAAATTCTGTAGGGATTTCTTTAAATAATATAACAAGTTATAGGTAAGACTTTAATCATGCAAGTTCTTTTGAAAAGCACATTTAACACAATTTTTATAAAAATGTGTTTATAGGTCATTGTTTATAATGTAGCCGCATCTGAAGAAATTTAAAGTGGCTCTGTGTGTCATGCTGACTAACAACATAGGGCATCATTTATTGCTATGTCAAGCAATGATTCCAAGAAACCTGAAGGCGTTTCCCTACGTTTGTGGCAGCAGAATGTTGTCGGGTTACAAACCAAAAAGGAACATCAAGGACTCTTACAAAATTCTTGAGCTTGAGGAAGGTTGTTCGCTTGATGATATCAGAAACTCGTATCGAAGTCTTGCCAAAAAATACCATCCAGACAGCGGTTCTGCCACAGCTGATTCCGAAGCATTTATGAAAGTAGAAGAAGCCTACAGAGTTGTGCTGAATGATGTGGCGACCAAAAAGAAATCGAGTGAGAATGATGAAGAGGAGGAAGACCAGTTCAAACCAAAAGCGCCGCAGCACCGGCACTACTTGAGTTTTGAAGGCGTTGGTTTTGGGACACCAAGCCAAAGAGAGAAGCAATACATGCAGTTCCGAGTAGACCGTGCTACTGAGCAAGTGTTGGAGTACCGAAAGCAGAGACTTGAAAGCCAGTATGCTGCGACTGACCTAATGAAAGCCAAAGATGTGAGGGAGAGCAAGAAGGTGAAAATAACACAGGCTGTTGAGCGGTTGGTTGAGGACCTCATCCAGGAATCAATGGCGAAAGGGGACTTTGACAACCTCAGTGGCAAAGGAAAACCCTTGCAGAAATTTTCCGACTGTCCACACATCGACCCGATGACTCACAACCTGAACAGGATTCTGATAGACAATGGCTACCAGCCAGAGTGGATCCTGCTGCAGAAAGAAATACGGGAAACTATTGAGCGGTTACGGAAGAACTTAGTGGCTTCTAGAAGTCAGCTTGGAGGGCCAATGACCCCGTATAGGCAAAAGCAATGGAATCGTATCTGTGAGCAATTCACAGAAGATATCAGGAAATTAAACAAAAGAATTGACAACTTCAATTTAGTCGTTCCTATTCTGAGCAGACAAATGGTACACTTTAGTGCAGACAAAGAAATTGCTCGAGCGCAAAAGACTTACGAAGCTGTGATGGAAAACAGAGAGGCTTCTAATTCAGACACAAAGGAAAAAGAAGAAAACGTTCAAAGGTTTGGGTGGAAGTCTTCTCTATTTAAGTGGTTAAACTTAAATAGAAAATTGAAATAACACTAATTCATCTGTCTTGTCAAGATTTTGAATGCACTTTATTAATGAAACTTGTAGCACTAGTGAGATTTCAGGTACACTGAAAATGTAATATCCAGCTGCCTACTGTTGCACCAGTTAAAAGTAATTGGGTTGTCTGATGTGCATTTGCAAGTGCTTAATTGATTTATTTGTGAATGCTGTCAAGAAACAAATAAACTCAGTTATCCTCTTGCAGCTCATTTTACTTCTGCTTAAATCAAAATTAACACTTCAGCATAAAGTTTAATCACTTAGAGTCTGTTATCTCCTCAAAAGGTTAAACTGAGGCATAAGGAAAACACATTAAGGACAAAGTGGAAGTAAGAGCCTTGCTGTGCTCTTCTAGTTCAACCTTTATCCTTTCTAATTTAAATGCTTACAGCTCATAAATTGTTGAGAGGTTTCATGCATTTTTTTTAAACATGTTCATCTCTTCAAGGTTAAATGAGAATGAAGGGAGGGTTCTGGGTGTCTGGCCTTGAACTGTACGTTCTGCAGGAGATCCGTTTTTGGATCTGGCTTTTAACATACAAGGATTTCTCAGAATACATGCGAGCAAATGAAAAGAACGGTGAAAACTGTGTCCTAGTCACGGGGCTTTTTGGTGGCAGGAGGAGAAGGGAATGTTCATTTTCAAAAGTAATTGCACCATTTAGAAATTTCTGTCCTGCCCTTTGTGACACAGGTATGATTCACTGAGACCATGGTGTTAGACCAGGCAATACCAGAAGGCTTTGACCTCATAAGCTCCACACTCATTTTTAGCAGCTGTGTGTATGAATATCTGTTTATTTCAGTTACTTATCTACGTGTTCTTGCTTTTAATGAAAACTCTAAATTAAGCAGTCATTTGACATAGCACTCTTGAAAAAAGATCAGATTTTGATTCTCATTATGATCTACGGGAGTTGGATCTGAATTTCTGTTTAAACTAACTCGGTGACAGATTTAAAAAGAGCTAATTGCAAATTGAATACATTGCACAAGAGTAAATAGAAACCAGATTGCAATAAATCCAGCTCTGATGGAATCCACTTTGGCTCACAATGAAGATGAGTATCAGCAGTTTAAATATTTAAGTTGCCGTAATGGATGAGTCAGCATGCTGAGAGGTTTTTATGTTCCTTGGTTTTAAATGGAGTAGCTGTGACCTGACTCTCAGCACTTTGAAACAGCCTTACACTGTTGTCATGAAAAGATTGCCAGGCACAAAATTCCCCTTCGTCATCATTTATGGCAATGATGATGGAAAAAAGGGTTTGAATTTTTATTTTTCCTAGGCGTCAGGAGCTTTATATTTTTGCCAGGCTGGACTATTTTTTTTGTTGCTTTCAGCTCACAAAATCTCAAGAGCAGTATTTAGTGCTTCTAGAACAAGTAATACCGAGTACTGCCTGCAAGTTAGAAAAACCCAGGAGAGCATGGCCTTCAGAAGTGATTTTTCTACCTGACGCTAGACTGTTAATTTGAATTTGATACCTGTTACTGTACTGTTGACCTCAAAGAGGTGAAGTCATTACTGAGTTCAGATACAAATAGATGTTACTTACTCCCAGAAGTCCCTACGCGTTGGTCTAATTACCGTATGGCTTGTGGCTTGAAAGGCTTATCTGGATGAGATCTTACTATGAAGTTAAAATATCGTTGGTATTTATTGTTAGGATATATTAATAGAGGTACCGGTTTTTCTCAGAGTGAGGAATCTGTTTCTTGTCCAATGACCCGATGGCTCTTTCAAGCACTATCAGCAAGCTCGGCAGTTATATGTGTTGGTGCTTTCCAATAAGAGCAAAAGACATACAGCTGTAGGCTGCAGAATCAGAGACTCATGGTTTGGGTTGGAAGGGACCTTAAAGATCATCAAGTTCCAACCCCCTGCCGTGGGCAGGGACACCTCCCATTAGACTAGGTTGCTCAAGGCCCCATCCAACGTGGCCTTGACCACCTTTGGTGATGGGGCAGGGGCATCCACAGTTTCTATAGGCAACCTGTCCCAGTGTCTCACCACCCTCAGAGTAGAAAATTTCTTCCTGATAGCTAATCTCAATCTACCGTCTTGCAGCTGGAAACCATTACCCCTCATCCTATCACTATACACCCTTGTAAAAAGTAAGTCCCTCTCCAGCTTTCTTGTACAGGCCCTTCAGGTACTGGAAGGGGCTATAAGGTCTCCCTGGAGCCTTCTCTTCTCCAGGCTGAACAACCCCAACTCTCTCAGGCTGTCTTCATAGAAGAGGTGCTCCACCCCTCTGTCTTTGTGGCCCTCCTCTGGATCCATTCCAACAGGTCTGTGTCCTTCCTGTGCTGAGGACTGGACACAGTACTCCAGGTGTGGTCTCACGAGAGCAGAGTCTGAAATAATGTCTCAGCCCTATAGATTGAAGGATTTCTGCATACACCGTACGTGTTGAAGCTGCTAGATGTCTTTCTGTTCCAGAGTAATAAAGGCTCTTTGGATGCAGGTGGACAGAGAAGGCTTGGAGGAGGAGGAGGAATGAAAGTCAGGAGATACAAGCGCAGGACATGCCGTAAGGGACAAAGACGAATGGTAAAACTTAGAGGGAGAAACTGCCAGTGTGGGGGAAAAGGGAGTGCGTGACGTGACGCCTCCCTTGAAGTTGTTTCTCTACCAGTTGTGTTTCCCTGGGTGTGGGAACGTCGCTGTTTACCTTCCCACAGCTGAGGTCAGACAGTGAGCCAACAGAAAGGGGGGGCGGTGTGCAGGCATGGCGGGTGGGAGGGGTGACTGGAAGGGCCTGGCAAGGAGAGAGGAGATCTGTGGGGAAGCAAACAGTGTGTAATGCTTTCAGGTGAGAGTGAGGGTGCTAAGATGCAGGCGCATGAACAGGAACTGGAGTCGGCAAGTGGACACACTACTGTCAAAAAAGGCAGTAGTCCTCTTCAGTGAGTGAGAGTTTTGTTAAGAACTTTATGCTGTGTTATGGTGCTGAGCGTCACGAGTAAGAACCCGCTGTTCCTATCGATCCTCTTTTCAGTGGATAACCTATTCCCTGGGCCAGACAGAACGAGAAAAGGGGGGGCTGCTTCAGGAGAAGACCGTGGCTCAGCTCCAGGGTTGGTGCGACTGGCTCGCCGTAGGGCAGAAAACGGGGTGTATGGTAACCGCCTTCTAACTCCCATGGGTTTTATTAGAATTCCATGAGGGAATGGCAAATGTCCTACCCAAAGGTGTCGTTTGTGGTCATGGAAAAAGCCACAGAGAACACAGTGAGCGGGTACAACTGCAGGAGAAAAGGAGGGGAAGGGAATGGAGGTGGCTTCGGGTACAACTGCTACGTTTGAGTGGGATGTCGTGGGGTCACAACTTAACTGCCTTTTAATGAGAGACCGCGTATTCTGTTGCCATTTGGTGGCATCTTCATAGGCCTTTCTCACGGGGCCTCGTGTCCCTTTTCCGCCGTGCGTGTCCCCTTCCGCCGTTGCTGAGCCATCTCCTTGAAATGTCGCCTTCCTCCTTTTTGGTTCATCCGGTCCCACCCTTACATTTCTACTTCTCCCTTTATCGCAGACCGGCTCTGATCTGGTTTGGGGGCACGCTGGAAGCCACGTAGCAAGCCGGCGTCTACTCACGCTCCTTGCGCAAACGAAACGCGCAGAAACACCCGGTCCCGGTCCCGGGACCAGCAGCGTGAGGCGAGGCTGGGGGGGTGGGCGGGGCTCATCCGGACCACGCCCACTGCCGGCCCTGCCCCGCCCGACCAGCGGACTCCT
>VZTM01023475.1:0-25170 GCA_013400555.1 Jacana jacana | reverse complement strand
CGCGCTTCCCCGTCCACCGGCTGGAGCCGCGACCTTCCGCGGGAAGCGGCGGGGCCCTTCTCGCCCCGCTGTAGGGCCACGGCCGGGTCTTGGTCGGGTTGCCTGGGAACGGGAGGCGGTGGGACGGAGCAGAAAGTTTGAGGTCCGTAGATGAAATTTAAAAAAACCCAAACAACCCGTGTTTTGGTTTTTTATTTCCAAGTAACGCTGCCCTCGGTGTCACATCTACTGCTAGGACTCTGCTGCTTTGGGAGTCTGCCTCCTATTGCCCGGGCATGGCTTGAGCCCATTCAGTAAATACTGATGCACATCACAGACCCGTAAGCACAGCCAGGCCCGTGGATAATCGCAGGGCTGAGCTGGGGGGGGGGGGGGTTCTGCCTCTCTCAGGTCTTCAAACTTCAGTGGTGCGCTCAAGGAGTGCTCACTGTAAACAGCAGTCGCAGTGCTCTGGGGCTGAGCATCACACAGATGTGTGTAAGGCGATTACCCGGTGCCACAGCCTTATTTTGGTGTAAGGTCTTGTAAAAAAGTTCCATTTCTTTTCTCCTTCTGTCTTTCTCTAATACTTAAAAGACTAGACAATAAAGCACAGGGCTACAGTATCTGGGAAACGGGAAGTGAAACTTCAATTACTGAAATGAGTGAGTAGTCTGAAGACCCCACTTAAAAAAAATCACCGTGGACTTGATAGAACTGTTCACTTAAGCTCCTTAGGGTGACTCTGCCAAATCCCATTTCATAGCATGTGTACATGGGGAAAGTAGGTGACTTAAAGCATATTGTGATCGGTTGCTTGTGGAGGGTGCTGCAGTCCTTGAGGAAAAGGGCGTTTTCCTCTTGGCTTTAAATTTCTTTTCTTCTGTCTACCTTTTGCTTTGTCCTTTGGAAATAGGAGGACCCGTTCTTTGCCAACGTGACAGTCCACCGGGGCTCTTGTGCAGCTTCAGTCAGTTTTCTTTGGGCAGGATTTTTGTGTTTTCTTGCAGCTGCTTTAATATTTTGTTCGAGTAATTCATTTTGGGAGAAAGTGATTTTTGGATGGAAATTCTAAGCTCCGATTCTTGTGTTTTCGTTTCATTTGAATAACATACTAGTTGTTTTTATCTGAATGCTAGCTTCTACCAACTATATTTTTACAGTGAGTATAACTGCCCTTGTCAGTTCTGTACTCACCAGTTTGTTCTTGCAAGTGTTTTTTTTTTTGCTTCTGTTTATTGGACTTGAGTGAGAAATGTTTCCTGAGAACAGTGGGAGAACTTGTCTGCCCTTGGAAAAGGGGAGGAGACGGACTGTGGGAAGGGCATTGAAGGACAGCTAATACAGAGAGGTTTACCTGGTTCCTTGGTGTGAAGTATGTGGATGTAAAAGTTTAAACCAAGAGAGTGAATGTTGTATGTTTATTCAGGTAAGAAAGTCCAACTGAAAGCCTCTGTCTTCATCGGGGTTTTCTGACTGTGTAGTGGAATCCTTTTGGGCTGAAACCCAATGTTTTCATGGATGGATGGATGGATGGATTTATGTATCCATGTTAACCCATATGAGGATAAACTTTAGCCTAGCTCCAGTGGTCTTGGTGGAGACTCAGCATCACAATGTCACTGGTCTTTCACAGTTGAAATATAGCTTATTATTTTCTTCCTTCTTTGTTAGGGTGTTGAGAACTACATATATACGGAATATTATCTCAGAATTGGTTGGAAGGGACCTTCAGAGATCATCTAGTCCAGCCTTTCTGCCGTGGGCAGGGACATCTCTCACTAGACCAGGTTGCTCAGAGCCCTGTCCAACCTGACCTTTGAACACTTCCAACGATGGTACATCCACAACTCTGGGCACCCTGTTCCAGTGTCTCACCACCCTCACAGTAAAGAATTACTTCTTTATGTCACTTCTCTGTTCTGTTTTATGGGAACCTTCACACCCCTTATCTATTTTGCCCTCTACACATAGGTGCCCTCAATTGGCTGTGCATTTGATCAGAGATGGCATTGTCCTCTCGCAGGGAGAGGAATATCTGCACGTTTGTTACAGAACGTGGGCGCTTTCAGTAACGCTGGACAAACAGTGTATTGCCGCTTTTTAGTTGTGTATCTGTGAAGTCTGTATGCATGTCAGTAGTGGGAGAAATGTTTAATTATTCTTACTGTTAAGTGGGGCTGTGTTGAAATACCTCTGTGAAAGACTCCTTTGCAGAATTCTGAATGGCATCAGGTAATCATCTTGGAAAAAGGGCAGCTGCAGCGGAAACCTCTGTTTCCTTTTACTGTTGATTATATTCCTACATGCCTGCTCTTGCGTTAAACTTTCTTTGTGAAATCAAAGCTACTTTCTGGCATTAGACACATGTAGAAATAATTCTAGTCTTCTTGTCTAGAAGACACAGAATCTAGTTGGAGATCTGTAACAAGTCGGGTCCCCCAAGGGTCAGTACTGGGTCCAGTCCTCTTCAATATTTTCATCAATGATCTGGAAAAAGGAATGGAATGCACCCTCAGCAAGTTTGCTGATGACACAAAACTGGGTGTTGGGTGGCTGACACACCAGAAGGCTGTGAGCCAGCATCAAATTTGATATCCAGTACAATTAAGTATTGAGAGAGATTTTGTCTCAGATTTTTAAAGTGGGCAAAATGTTTCTGGTTTGTCACCTAATGTTTAAAAAAAACCTTAATAATGAAGATCTCTTTGTGCAATGTGTGGTATTGAGAATGTTTATTGTTACTGACTTTGCAAAATTGAAAGGGTTTTACTAGGATAAATGCTACTCAGTTTTTTAACTGGAGGATGGCTTAATTATATTAGCTGGCAAAACAAACTATAGATCCCCTTTAAATCATAGAAGGGAGTGAAATTTTTACTTTTGTTTCAGCCTTTTGAACTGGACCCTTCTTGCAGCAGTAAGAAGATTTTTTTCATTAAGTCATCCAAGAATTTAACATGCCATTTCTTAAGTATCACAGAAGTGTTGAGGTTGGAAGGGAGCTCTGGAGATCATCTGATTCAAGCCCTCTGCTCGGGCAGGGCCACCCAGAGCCAGTTGCCCAGACAGTTTTTGAAAATCTCCAGGGGTGGAGACTCCACAACCTCTTTGAGCAACCTATGCTGGTAAAAAAACATTTCGTAATGTTCAGAGAAAATCTCCCATATTTCCGTTTGTGCCTGTTGCCTCTGGTCCTGCCACTGGGCACCACCACTGCAAAGAGCCTGACCCTGTCCTCTTTGCACCCTCCCTTCAGGTGGTTATATACATTGGCAAGATGGCCCTGAGCCTTCCCTTCCCGAGGCTGAACAGTCCCAGATGTCCCAGCCTTTCCTCATAGGAGAGATGCTTCTGTCCCTTCATTATCTTTGTGTCCCTTTGTTGGATTTTTTCCAGTATGTCTGTGTCTGTCTTGTACTGAGAGGCTCAGAACTGGACACAGTGCTCCAGGTGTGGCCTCATCAGCACTGCGTAGAGGGGAAGGATCGCCTCCCTTGACCTGTTGGCAACAGTCCTCCTAATGCAGCCTGGGATACCACTCACCTTCTCTGCAGTAAGGACACATCACTGGCTGATAATTGACTTGGTGTCCACCAAGACCCCAAGGTGCTTTCCTACCAAGCTGGGGTGGCTCCTGGCACATACTGGTGCATGGGATTGTTCCTTCCCAGGTGCAAGACTGGGCAATTCCACTTGTTGAACTTCCTGTCAGCACATTTCTCCAGCCTGTCAAAGTACCTCTAGATGGCATCTAAGTAGAGAGGGGAAGATAATTTTTGTTCTTGTTGACAGATCTGAAATATTTTTATATCAGTGGCTTTTCTTGAACTGCTTTCTGAATTGCAGTAGAATTTTACATTGTGCTTGAAGGAAATAATTTTATTTAGGTATGTTAATACTACTTAAATGATCCATTATGAGGGAAAAAATTCCAAAGGGAAATATAACACTGAAGAGCTACAGCTTCAGTCATTCTGAAGTGGACTGAAAGTGTATTTACAGGCAAGGTAATAACTTTGGTAGATTTGATGTAACCACCGCTGTGTTCAGTGGGGAGAAGAAATAGGTTTGCTGCATGGTTTTTGTCTGTTTACTCCCCACCCTGTGGTGTGGCTTGCCACAGGTAGGACTGTGTCGTCTGGAGTGACAACAGGAGTGGGAACCATCAGCTGAGTTCCAGCGTGGGTGGGCAGGGAGCTGGGAGGGGAAAGGAAGAATTACTGCAGGATGAGGAAGAGACGCAGTCACGGTTTGAAGAGGAACAAATAAAGTACAGATGGTGCCATTTTAAGAGTGGAAGAGAAGGAAGGGCTGTCGGAACAGCTGCAAATCTGTAATAATAGTGTGGCAGTTCTGTGGGAAAGTTTTAGAAAAAAAATTTTCAGAGATCTGAAAATTGCTAGGTAAAAGTGTCATCTAGGAAAAATAACTATATGGTTGAGCCCAAATCCTGTACAAAAATGAAGTAATTTTGGAATTGAGTGATTGATTTTCATGCTTTAGGGTAGTGTCTTAACTATGGATAGATTTCTGGAACTAGATTCAGGAGGACAGACTTTTATCTTATTTATAGGAGATGGCCTGTGTTTGTAGTGTAGGCAAACTGAGTTTGTTTATTTATTTTTAGTTCACTTCTTTGTGTGGGCTTGTAATCGCTGTTATTAAACAGAAAAATGTTCTACGCCTGTCTGTTCTGTAATGTAATCATAAGGGATGTTTGTCTGTTGTCAGCCTCTAACAAGTGTCTGGGAATTATTTGTGGCAGGCTGGTGAAATACAGAGGTTGCCAATACTGAATCACGATAGAATGGCATTAAGAGTGGCCACGAGTCACTGCTTAATAGAAAACAGGTAAATGTTCTAACTTCTGGCACTCAGACTTTATATGTTAATCATCTTACCCTGCATAGATGCAGCATAGTGCAGAATCTTCTGTAGAATCTTCTGTAGTGTAGAATCTTCTGTCTCACCAAATGGTTTGAGAACTGAGTTGTTTCATTAATCACTTTCTAACGTTAATTAACTTTGCTTTTCTCGGTATTTAAAGTTCTGTGTGATCATCTCTCTGTGAGGCAGGACATTCTTTACCCTTGGTATTAGCTGATTCGCGGAGCTGATCCCTTTTCCCCAATGTTAGAAAGGCGCTATATCTATCTTGTTTGGAGACTGGAAATACGGGTATCTCATGCAAGGTTCCTTGGCCTGACTCAAAGACCAGGTTCTGGTCTGCATCTGAAGTCCCACTGTATGTATCTTACCTTTTAAAACTGCTTATGCCAAGGAGAGCACTATGATTTGAAGTTGAAATTTAGATTGAAATATTTGGGGGTTTGCTCCTGTTTTTTTGCTTGCTTTTATTTTTGTGTTTCATGCAAAACAAACAAACAGTACATTCTGTTTAATTTCTACATTTGAAGAAACAGTACCTTCTAGTTAATTTCTCTTCTGTTTCAGATACAATAATTTACATAGAAAGCATAAGTTTTTGGGTTTATGTGGTGAATTTATTTTGTAATTCTGTTTGTAAGGTAGGTAGGCTTTTTTTTTCTTCTTTTTTTTTCTATTTTTTTGCTAGTTTGTTTTTTTGTTTGTTTGTTTTGTTTTGTTTTGTTTTGTTTTAAATATGGCTCAGTATAGAATCCACAGAGTGTATGGAATATTGAATTCTGTAAAAAAGCCCCACATTGTAAAAATTGCCGATGGGATTTATCAAACATCTCAAGATTTTGCTACTTTGTATTAAATCCACCTCTGTCTGTGTTTCAAGGTGTTTAGGACGCAGTTGTTAATGGAAAAGTTCACGTGTAAGTACAAGCTAAGAAGGGCAGTCTAACCTCTGAGGAGATGGCAGGATTCCTAGACAACTTCCGGTGGCCAGAATGTGAGTGCATTGACTGGAGCGAAAGAAGAAATGCCATCGCTTCAATAGTTGCAGGTGTATTGGTAAGTTCTGAGAGGATGTGAATCCTAACTGTCTTGACAAATTTGGAAGTTCGACAAACAGTTACATTTTTGTTTTGGATTTTGTGAAGTTTCACTCTTGACCCCGCCTCAGCCCAGTGTCATTGTTAGACAGCTTTTTTTACGAGTCACAAAACTTTGCATTTTGTCTTATAATGATGTACCATTTCTGCCATCTCTTCTTTCAAAAAGATTTAAATTCCATGGGGATTTTTTGTATAGTTAGATATGTTGGAACACCGATGTTATACGTAGTTTGTATCTCATATGCATTTAGAATCTGGATCACAGAATCACAGAATGTCAGGGATTGGAAAGGACCTTGAAAGATCATCTAGTCCAGTCCCCCTGCCGGAGCAGGAACACCTAGATCAGGTCACACAGGAACGCATCCAGGCGAGTTTTGAATGTCTCCAGAGAAGGAGACTCCACAACCTCCCTGGGCAGCCCCTTCCAGTGTTCAGTCACCCTCACTGTGAGGAAGTTTTTCCTCATATTTAACTGGAATCTCCTATGTTCCAGCTTGCACCCATTGCCCCTTGTCCTATCATTGGATGTCACTGAGAAGAGCCTGGCTCCAGCCTCCTGACACTCACCCTTTACATATTTATAAACATTAATGATGTTACCCCAGTCCCCTCTTCTCCAAGCTAAAAAGACCCAGCTCCCTCAGTCTTTCCTCATATGGGAGATGCTCCACTCCCCTAATCATGGTAGCCCTGCCCTGGACTCTCTCCAGCAGTTCCCTGTGCTTCTTGAATGGAGGGGCCCAGAACTGGACACAATATTCCAGCTGCAGTCTCACCAGGTTAGAGTAGAGGGATTCTTGTTTTTAAAGCAGTATAGGGAGTTTAACCATACACCGATACTTAATTTGTGTAGAAAATGTGGCCAATTTCTAAATGCTCCTCTGAAAACATCAACGTTAAGGTTTGTGCAGAACTTGCCTATCAAACAGATTTAAGAGTGTGACTTAAAGCGAGTAACTTTTTGGAATAGTTCTGTAGTTGTTAAAAGACAGTTAAGCTGATGGTGTGCAAGAACATTTTCCATCGTTTGTCTGCCTGTCTCTGTATGCTTCCAGCCTTGTAATACTGGTCTATTTTGCCTCTCTCTCTAGTTTTTTACAGGTTGGTGGATAATGATAGATGCCGCAGTAGTTTACCCTAGGCCAGAACAGATGAACCACGCGTTCCATACCTGTGGGGTGTTTTCAACACTAGCTTTTTTCATGTAAGTTGTATACGAAGGGAGGTCTTATTTAATAAATGTGAGTTGTAAAACATGGGGTTTACTAGGCAATATGGTACATGGTAAAACTTTTAATCACATGGTGATGAATTACTTACAAGTAATCCCGTTGTATTTTATTGCATGGCACTGTAAAGGCCTTTTTTTCTTTTACCAGTGGCATTTGTTTCTGACCGTAGTCTGTTTCTTCATTGGTCTGTCTGTCCTCCTGTTCCCGTGCACTTTCTGCTTTCTTAGATTCAGCCACTTTCCTTTATCCAAGCAACTTTCTGTAACAAGTGTTTGGACTCCTAGATCGAAATTCATGTAATGCTGCCCAGTTACTTACCTCAATGTAAAATATTTGACTGCATTTCCCCCAGTTTTTAAATAATTTTTACAGTTGTCTCTGGCACAAAACTTCCTCAAACAGGCGAGGTAGTAGCTATATAGAACAATAGCTATTGTTCTAAAGGTGTAAATGTGGCAAGCAGGAAGGAGAAATAATAGCTTTTTTTGATTCATACAGTATGGACAAGAAAAAAAGGATGCATTTGGATATGCAAGACCACCTTAACACTTGGTATCTGAAAGTTTCTGGTGGTTTTTTTTTTTCCTCAGCAGTATAATTCATTTTAAGAAAATGTATTTTCCGTCCTTACACGATGTCTCTCTCTTGAACACTTATGGTATTCATTGTTGAAGGAAAACAACTCATATTATAATTACCAGAGCACTGTGTTATTGCCTGTTATTATTCCTGTGAAGTAGCTTTATATAGTTTAAAAACTTAAACAACCGAAAAGCCATCAGGAGTACTTCAGTCTCTTAAGTTAATTTTGCATGCATGTTAATGTAAAAATTTAAGTAAAACTTAGGAACAAATACAGGATTTGCTTGAAATCCAGCTGGAATCCTTCCATTAAGGGACATATAATAGTAGGTGACTCTACAGAATGCCAAGTAATTCTCCCAGAATTTGTCACATCTCTAAAAAAGCTGGCTTTGCCTAGAACTTTATTAGAAATCAATTTTAGACTGAACTGTATACACTCTTTTGCTCCTAGGATAAATGCTGTATCAAATGCACAGGTGAGAGGAGACAGCTACAGTGATGGATGTCTAGGAAGAACAGGTAAATTAACTCTAAAAATCATGCTGAATTGAAAGTCTGATTATTTATGTGGGTTTTTTTTTTCCTAAGTGGTGGTTAAATAATAACTGGAAGGTAAGGAGTAGGAGAGAACTTCTGTGAAGTTAATTCCCTTACAAAAGTTAACACTTGGAGATAAGTACTGTCTTTGTTAATGAGGTGAACTTAAAAAGATTCAACTTGTGTATATCTTGAGTACCTCAACTTCCCTTTGCCAATCCTGTATAGCTGTTGGAAGAAATAAATTTCTGCCTTGTGGTAGACTATGGAGCAGACTTTCCTTATTTTAGAATGCAATGCAAACATACTCTTTCCTCTGTATCTCACCTACTGTGTGGTGGTGTGCGTGGACCTGCTGTCCTCTCTCTGCTTTCATTCATAATTCCCTTGCTATCTCCTATGTGGATCCCAGCATCTGTTTTCATGTGATTTGTAGAATACCTCACCGGAAATCTGGTAGGATTTACTGATCTTTGAACTAGCATACGATGCTTTTTTGTGTCTCATTCATAAATCAGCTCAAGAGAATCTTTGCGTAGAAGTATTTTTCATTTTCCCATGAGTGAGCAGGTTGATTTAGGACTCGAGGGAACGGCCACAAGTTGTGCCAGGGGAGATTTAAGTGAGATGTCAGGAAAATCTTTTTCTGGCCTCTGGGATGGCCTGCCCGGGGAGGTGGTGAAGTCACTGACCCTGGCAGTGTTCAAGAACTGTCTGGACCAGGTGCAACAAGATAGGATTTAGTGGCTTGGTGGGTAGTATTGGTGACAGGAGGAGAGTTGGGTTAGATGATCTTGTAGGTGCTTTCCAACCTCGTGTTTCTATGATTTCTATGAATATTTTCAAAGGCATCATCTCTTTTTCAGCAGGTAAAGTCTACCTATGGTAGATGTTGCCCATCTGAAAATACCTTTTTGAAGTAAACACCTCAAACACTATAGCTTTGGCAAAGCACCTCGTCATTAGTTTACTCCAAGTTGTGTTAAATGATGTTATAGGCATTCCCTACAGGTGAGGGGAAACTTCTGGTAGTTGTGTCTGCTCAATAAAACGCGGGGAATCCAGCTACTCTGTGTTGTGCTAGAAAAAGCAAATTTTGGTTTATCTTGTCGTTAATACAGGATTTAGCTCTTTCCCTTTGTGCCTTCAGCAAGCTGACAGACTGTGTCACGCTGGTAGCTTGGATCACCTGTCACTGTGGATAATAGTTATGTGGTTCTCAGAGGTTTTAATATTTCCTGCAGGTGCTCGTATCTGGCTCTTCATTGGCTTTATGTTGATGTTTGGTTCACTTATTGCTTCCATGTGGATTCTTTTTGGAGCATATGTGACACAGAGTAAGTTTGGGTTTAATTTTTAATTTTCTTTTCACATACAGAAAAGTAATTTGTGCTGTCAGTCAAAAGGCAGAAAATCCAGAAGAACAGAATTGTATGCTCTGTTCTCTTCAGAGCCATACCATCTAGTTGTGTCTTCAGAGAGTGATACTATGAATAGTGTGTTAAATACACCTTCCAGTGCAAAAGAACTTAATGTTTCCTTTGTTACTTACTTTGCAGACACTAATGTTTACCCTGGATTAGCAGTGTTTTTCCAAAATGCGTTGATATTTTTCAGGTAAGTTATCTGGGCGTATTCCCCTCCTTCCCCAGGAGTGTCTGGCTTGCCTGCTTCAGTGTGCACTGGTACTCCTGGAAAACAGGTTCTGAAAGCTGGAGGCTGACTCCAGGCTTGACCTTCCAAAATGTGGAGTTCACTCCTCTCAATGCAGGACCCTCAGTATTTCAATTTATTACCCGCTGTGACCTTCACTTGAAGAGGGTGACATGTAAGCCAAAGGGACCCCTTGGGTCACTGAGCAAACTGGCATTGCACAGAGAACTGGTGTGATACCGTTCAATGCATAAACTGATCAAACTGTTTCTTAAAAACTGATTTTGTTTTTTTACTCTGCTACTTTTTTTCTGCTCCTTTTGCTCCGGATCTTAGAAACAATGTTTTATTTACCCCTTCTCAGCCCATGAGAGGCTCTTCCTTCCTCTCATGCTCCTGTGTAGTACAGCTTTTTCTGGTCTCGCTGAATTTACAGCCACAGAATGTGTCTGAGGCTACAGACAGTATTCTGGGTGAGATACTGGCAGTGTCTTTGGCTCACGGCCACAATGCCTTCAACTCTGTACTATAAATACTGTGGCACACATCTAAACAGCACTAGGCAGGAGATCCTGTTGCCCTTTTCCGTACTATTTCATACCAACGGCTCAATTAGCTGATAGCTGATACACCTGGATTTGTTTCTGAATGAGTTTTCAGTTATGAAGAGCAATAATTTGTTTTCAAATACCACAGGGGTATGTTTTGTAATATTACACTCAAATAATGGTGTTTTTTTTTATTTTGCTTAATATTGAGATAGAGAAACTGTCTGTATCTGTCACTAACTCTTTTATATATAGTGCATTTGGCAATCCAGTAATCTTATTAATTAATAAAAGACAACAGATGCATCAAATAGTGTAAGTTCAAGATCAGTCACTGAAAAAGTTCACATAAGTTCCTTTTTTTTCAAGTTCTTACTGACTTAAATTACCACGATAGCAATTTTCCTTCTAGCACAGTATCAAGTGTTTGCAGTGAGCTAGATCGACTGGCGCCCTTCTGCTTCCCTGTTTGGAAAATGGGTTACGTTCTTGCAGAAAATAACAGTTCCTAAATCTCTTCTGTGGTCTTGAGTATGATTGAAAGGACATACTGATGAAGGCAGACTTTTGAGAGTAGTTTCACCATACCTGAAGTCTTTAGTCTTATTTCAGTAGTTTGATAAAATTATTTCTGAAGTTGCTTTTTGATTCTGAAAGTGTCTTTCCTTAGTTTCTATTTTACCCGGTATGTAGATATATTTCAGGTTAAATATTTTAATTTTGTCTTGTATGGTTTTTTTCTTCTGGCTATGAACTGTGAGGCAAATTACAACCTTTTTATTTAGAAAAAAAACAATTTAAAAAAAGTCTTAAGTGTTTTATGGCACCATGGGCTTTCGGCAGTAACTTTGAGAAATCCACCTATTGCCATAGACTCCTCTCTTTAGACCAGACCTGGGTCGAGCAGTGATGCCCTTCTCCATGGGCTTATCCAAAGCTTCTGTTCTGATGGCATCAGCTTCTCTTCCATCACTGTTGTTTCATAATGTCTGTATTCCCTGAATGAACCATGTCTCTCTTCAGGACTTGTGCTCCAGCCCTGCTTGTTATTCCACCAGTTCGGTTTTCTTACTTAGTTTAACAGGCTGTAGTAGTAGTTAGTTAATTGTTGAGCTTGATGTACTTATCATCACTTGTTACTGTTGTTCTCAGTGTCAGCATTTCTCAACTCCCTCCCTCCTCATTCCCTTATGAATTTAGTGTGACTGTGCCACCTGTTTGATGGCTATAAGAGAAAAATAAAGTATAAGGAACAATACGGAAATCATGTTTGCTTTTGTCCCCCCAAGAGTGGGGTGTTTGGGTTTTTTTTTTGTTATTCTAAACAATATTGAATTGCATCCAACCTTTTAAAAAGAATTTTGGAAATGAAATTGCAATTTGGATCTCACCCACCACAGGATCAATATTCTTTTAGGTTTGCTCACAGACATTTGATTGCTTAGACTCAATCCTAGGGTGGTGCCAGAGGCTGGGATGAGACTTGCTGCTCTGTAACTCTGTGGGTCAGCCCTAGAATCTCTTAAATACCAGACTACTGTTTTTTTTCTTTCAAAAGGGAAAAGGGCAGCTGCTTTTACTGGGAGACTGGCTATTTTTTTTTTTTTTTTTAATTTGAGCAGTGGCTTCAGGTGGATCTCACGCTTTTAGCAATGCATACTAAATTAAATACAAGTACAAAAAACCCTGTTACTGACTTGAATAGAAGTTAAGGTTACTGGAGGGATGTCAATTTGCAGTGTAGATAGTATGAGATTGTAAGGATACTATTAAAATTACCTTTTCTGCCTAATGAAAGGTTTGATCTTTTCTTTTTTTCCCCCCTTTAGTACTCTGATCTACAAGTTTGGAAGAACAGAAGAGTTGTGGGGATGAGAGATGACGTCTAGCATTGTCTATTCCATAGTTGCTATGTCGTACTATGTATGTAGATATATTTACATTTATTTGTTCTTGGTTTGCTTTCTGGATTGTATGGACTGAGACAAATTACAGTTTCTGTAATAAGCTCCCTCTTTTCACAAGACAGATTTGTGAATATGTACATATGACTGTATATATCTTAAAAAGGGAATGTCAGGCTTTCTTTCTGAAATCTTCAGGCTTATTTCTTCAAATACACGGGGTTTCCATCAACTCCTAAGACTTGATCTTCCAAACCTTCACCTGTGTCAGAGACTCCAGTGGAACTGTTAGTGAACAAGCAGGATAAAGCCTGTCCCCTGTAGTAGGGGTTATTACTTTCATGCCTAGGTGAGCTAGAGGTGATTTTTGGCGGGGCTGCCAGCGAGGGAGGGCTGCCCGTGTAACCCGGAGGAGCAGTCAGCGCATGGATGTGACCCAGCTGAGCCTGGATTCGATGAGGGTAAATTCTGTTGTGTGCTGAGACAAGAGCCGATTTTAAGAATTTTTGTATAACTGTTCAGAAAAATATAAAGTAGCTATTTTTTTGTAAAAGGTTCTGAATTTTTAAACGAGGCCCTATATTAAGCAGGTTCTGCACGACAAATCAAACTGTTCTTGACTTCTGATGGCTATAGCACAAATGACATTTGGTAGCACCACAATCCTTAGAATGTACTTCATGCTGTTCAGTGTAATACATACCAATTCATATTTAATGTATTTACTGACATCAGAATAAAAAAAATGAACCCCAAGACCAGTCCCACTTGAGTATAAAGAATAAGTGAGAGGCAGAGAAACATCTTTAAAATTATGCTAGCAGAATTTTTTTCAGGGGAAGCTTTTGGCTGATGGATGAACAGTTATCCTACTAACTGTTACCTTTTCTATTTAAAAGGCAAGCATTTCAAGTGGGGCTATAGTAGATGTAGTTATTGCTAACAGGCTTACCTGGAAATAATTGCCAGTTCTAGGACTGCTATTTGTCCCTCTTAAAATGGTATTTGTCTCCTAAAATTTCACGGGCACTTCATGGGAATGCTTCCCATACTGCAATCCCCCTTCTAGCTGGAGTACACAGAAAGGGCGAACAATGACGTTGTACAGCTCTGGGCTGATCTCACGTGTTCACCCCGCGATTAGTGACTTCCTCAGCTCCCGAGTCCCTGGTGGGTTTTAAAGCGTTGGGATCTATACCTTGTGTCTAGAAGCTTTTATATCTTTCCGTGTATCAAGATCGCTGACCAGCCGGTATTAAACTGCAGAATGTAACTTCTGTGCATGGTTTCTGTATGCTGTTAGTCACCTTATCTGCTCCCTTGTGGGCATCTCTCCAGTGGACAGAATATGAAGCAAATTCTGCAGCTGAAATTGTGCTACTGGCTAGACTAACGCCATCCCCGTTTCGCAGTGAGCTAGGCTGTATTCACTGCTGTTGAGCAGAGCTTTGTACATAAGTTGTCTGTTTGGTTGTAATTTCAGAAAACCACAATAAACTTTATCTGATGTTCTCAAAATAGTGAACTTCACCAAGTAATTGTACCGTACTCAATAGGTCAAGTAGTGCTGATCTTCAAGCAAGCCTTCTACCAGCTAACAAGTAAAACCTGAGTTTTTTTCTTTCCAGGCCTGTCAGTTTCTTGCTTGGGACTGTTTGGTGGCTTTTTTACTAAGTGAGTGAGCGAGCTATAATTAATCCTGCTTATGGCATCCTGGCTTGCATAAAGAATAGTGTGACCAGCAGAAGCAGGGAGGTGATTGTCCCCCTGTACTCAGCACTGGTGAGGCCACACCTTGAGTATTGTGTCCAGTTCTGGGCACCTCAGCACAAGAGAGATATCGAGGTGCTGGAGCGAGTACAGAGGAGGGCAACAAAGCTGGTGAGAGGCCTGAAGAATAAGTCTTATGAGGATCGATTGAGGGAGTTGGGGTTGTTTAGTCTGAGGAAGAGGAGGCTGAGGGGAGACCTCATCACTCTCTACAACTGCTTGAAAGGGCATTGTAGAGAGGTTGGTGCTGGTCTCTTCTCATGGGCAATGAGCGACAGGACAAGAGTGAATGGCTGCAAGCTGCAGCAGGGGAGGGTTAGGCTGGACATTAGGAAAAAGTTTTTCAAAGAAAGAGTGGTCAGTCAGTGGAATGGGCTGCCCAGGGAGGTGGTGGATTCACCATCCCTGACTGTGTTTAAGAGTAGATTAGGTGTGGTGTTGAGGGATATGGTGTAGGGGAGAACTTGTAGAGTAGGGCTGTTGGTTGGACTTGATGATCCCAAGGGTCTCTTCCAACCTAAATGATTCTATGATTCTATGGTATCTTCCACCTGACATTTGAACAGCACAACTTAAGCATTTGACCCCGAAAGAACTTTTACAGTGTGCTTTAATGCAAGTTCCTGGTTAACAAACAGCTTTTCTTTCAGAAAAGAGACAACTCTGAGGATGTGAAAACAACCCTTGCGTAAGAACCCTGCAGGCTTCAGTCAGAATAGCCTGAGATCCACTTTTACACCCCAGGGCAAGGGGGACAGGAAGGGCTCATTTCAGGTGCCCTGGCCTGCTACAGTTGGCAGTAGAGAAGATAAACCCTCGAGTTACTCCCAACAAAAAGGATTTTAAACTTTGGCCTATTTGTGCAACTGTACAAATGTTTAGTAGTAACTACCTTTAAGAGAAGTCTAGCGCGGGGCTTAGTCAGGAAGTTGTATGCTGTTTTGCTGTATCTTCACAGGAGAAGGTTTAGCTGCTGCCTTATCTGCATCCTCTGATACGCACGTAGGGCTCTCCTTTTGCCAGACTGTGGTTCTTCACTTGCTAACAGCACAGGGTAGAAAATGAACACGAGGAACCTAAAAGAGGGTATCATGCAGCTCGAGGCTGACTTGAAAATTCTTACCGGCCTTGGAAATAGGACTAAGTCTTCAGATAACTACAGGGTCTTGGCATGTGGCCTAATCTCAGGTGATAAGACTGGTTCTATGAGGCAACGAACTCATGAAGCATCTGGAAAAAACGTTACTCATTTTTTTCATGCTGGTCTTGTGTGTTCTTAGAAGAGGTAGACCAGTGTTTCCTCAGATAACCTACAGCTCTGACAGTGACCGGGTTCGTTAACAGACCTAAATAACTTGAACAAGCCATTTGCAAATAACCAAGCACAATTATTTATTTTTCTTTTAAACAACTTTTATCAAATCCCCCTCCCCCTCCAAAAAAAGTCAAGCAAATAAAACTGTTTTACTACAGAAGTGCTTCAGTGGTTCTTTGTGCTTATTAGATACTTTCCAGACCCCACAGGACTGTGATGCAAGACTTAAATTGAGGTCTTCTGCTTTAAGGCACTCAAACCACAACCCTCAGTCTACTTTCCACTTGCAGGACTAATCTGATACCTGACAAAGAGATTTTAGTGTCTGATAATTCCCAATATACGGTATATAAATTCTGAGCAAAATTACTTTAGTTTGTTTTGCTGTGAAGAATCATTCTCTTACTGCCAGGGAAGAAGATTAATGCTTTTCAGGAATGTGTTGAGAGGCAGCCATTAGGAGGCCTTTTTGGAGCAATTATTTGCACAGGTGCATGGTGAGGAAGCATAAAGGCCTATAAAATTTCTTTCTTAGACTGTCACTTTGCTCTGGAGGGAAGAAGCTGCCACAGAAGACTGCGTACTTAAAATGACTCAGAAAAATCATACTGGGCTGGATAGTACATGTTGAATGCTAACACAGACTTATCTGATAAGGCAATAAACCAAAAGATGCTATAAAACTATTTATGGTGCAATTAGTCACTGAAAAATTCAAGGTTATACTACATCCTACCATAAAGTGCCATTATTTCTCAGAGTTTTATTTCAATTTGGGGTGGGAAACATGATGATGTAAAGATAATAATTTTAGAGCCATCTGTCTGTCTTTAGGCAATTTAGTGTTCATTTCCCTTTCACAGTCCACCCTCTCAGTCTCTCTGACAGAACAGTTACTGTAGCAGCACAGCAGAGGCCATTTAAACAAAGGCTCAGGGGGCCTTGCTAGTCTCAGGAGGCAACATCTTACTGGAGATTAGTCAGCAGCTGTGTTTTGTCCAGAGCCCGTTGCCTGTCCTGCCAGCAGTGACATGGCACTGCTCCTAGGCAAGAGCCTCTGCAAAGATTTGAAACAGGCACTCTCAGTAAGGCACTGCTTAAGTTACTTCACTGTCACTGGAGATGCTGTGTGAATGACTGTGACCATCCAAATTGCTGCCACAGGCTTGGTTTTCTTCACCACAGAACACAACACGTAAGGAATCACAGGGTTCATTCTCAACATAATTGACCAGCTCCTCTAACCCAGGCACACTGGGGTTGTTCAGATACTGCAAAAAAAGACAGAAACACCAGTTTAGATATCAATCCACAGAACAGATGTATTGGAAATTACAGAGACAGACCAGGTACCTATAGGCAAGTTGCTTCAGACCAGAATTCACAGTGAGAGCTACTAAATGTATTTTCTATTTTAGATGTTCTTGAAACTATTGAACAGGGAGTAAGTTAAAAACACCTTATCTCTGTGAAAAATAAATAAATAAATAAAAACAAACCCAGTCATGCAGACATCCATTTAAGTGAGTTAAAGCAGCCTGCATTTCCTGTATCTTTTAAATGAAAGCTGACTTTTCATCTCAGTTCAAGCAAATTCCTACTAGTTAAGGACGAGCCACAGAAGAAGATGCATCTATATTACACTGCTGGGGACATGGAAGGAATCAACTCCAGCTGCGGGAATCTTAACCGACAGCTTGTCTAAAGTGCTGGGTGGAGCAACAGAGATAAAGGATTCTGCTTTGTTTGGGGCGGGGCCAGGCCAGGCAGAGCTGTATATTTTCTTGTTACCAGCAAACTAGTGGCGTTCTTCTCTTATAGTTCCTTTTTGCTTTGACTTCCCCTCTGCCCCCCTTTCCTCCCAAATTAAGTCATCAGCTTTACAGCGAATGCATAATCAAAGAAAGGAGCATTAGGAAAAAAAAAAAAAAAGATGGGCCACAGCAAACACTTTCTGTTCCTCCTTCCACTCTCATCTACTCTCCTTCTCACTAAGCTGATCTCGTGTTTCATGGGGAATTGGAGCCGTCTACCACTTTGTGTACTGAACAACAATAAAAATCTGCCATCGAACACTTCTCCCCTTGATTTAAAAAAAAACCCCAATATAAAACCAAACACCAAAACCAACCAACCCCCCCCCCCCCATGTTTGGACACAGACACCTTCACACTGACACAGTTTGTAGCTTTACTCAAAAGCTTGCTTTGCACTGTAGGAAGTGCCACAATCTGGCCGAGATGGGACTGCAGCTCAAACCACATCTGTTGTGGGACACAATTGACTTCAGTTTCAATTAAAATACCACTTTCTCTGTAATCACAGCAAGGCTAATGAACAAAGGGATTTTTTTTTTCAGGTTCATTAGAATAAAATGTTTCATACAGGAAGCTCAATGACATCCTCTTTAGCACATTGAAGACATAAATGAACTTGTTTGGCCTTGCTATGTGAAGGTGTTTCTGTGGTCAAACTGCTCCCTGTAACTCAAATGCTGAAAGCTGAGATCCTTCTTTTGCAGAAGGAAGCACACAATTTTTCTGAAAATCTAAAAAAGTACATATGGAACTGCTTTAAAATAATCAGTATTCTGTACTCATGTGTTTTAACAGGAGAAGTCCCAGGCTGGTTGATCCCTTTTAGAAATACACATTTTAAGAATTCTCCATATATACCAATTTTCTGTCACTTCTTACCAGTGCTTTGCCCAAAATCAGGCTTGCCATTGTTCAAGGTTATCTACTTGTTATGCATGTTTTCCAGATTCATACAATTATTCCAGGAGACATGATGATAGATTCTACTCTTGAAAGTCCTTTTCATGGTCCTACACTAATTTTAGTACACTGTACAAGGATTGGGATTTTTCCTACATGAGATATACTTTGCTTGATATGGGATACAGAAACGGTAGCTGAGGTAACATGAAGAAAATGATGTGTTTGGAACTCTGCAGAAAGTCTGGGTTCATTCACCCATACCTCTATAAAAATCTGGAAAAACAGCTCCACAATCACAGAACAGGCTGCTCTGACACCCTGATATATACAAAGAAATGCCCCTCAAAGAGCTGCAAACAAATACAAGCTTTTAAAAATACGGAATTTACGCTGAGCAAGAACTATTAAATCAAGAGCTTCACTTAAAGACAAGTTCCTGTTTAAATACTAAAAAGAGGAAGATGAGTAGGATTGAAACAATATTGTTTAGTACAGAAATGTGTGAGCAACAGGGAGAAAAAAAAATCCCAGAATTACTTTTTTATTCAAGTGTTGCTAAAACTACAGGAACAAAAGAAAAAGCCCAAGAACATTCCCCTAGATAGTCTTTAGTCCTCAGGTCCACCCTTGCTCCTAAAAGAATTGGTGTTCACTTTTCCATATTTGATTTCTAATCAGAGATGTAGGCCCCAAATACATGTTCTTCCACACACAAAAAGGGTTTTACTTCAAGCGAGCAAGTGCTTCAGGCCCGCTGCCTTAGACAAGCAAAGAAAGGAGCAGACGACAAGAAACACAGACTCTTACTCTGGTTTCATCACAGGATTATAGCAGCATTTGGAATTTAGAAAAAAAAACAATTCCGTTGAGTAGAAGAGAAATAAAGTGGGAGATCATTTATGAGAAAAGTAACAGTTTGCACTAAGTAAAGAATTATTTATATCTATTTCTGCAACAACTAGCTTTGTTTACATTCCAAGATCATCACTGTGTTTTACAGGGGGTGAGTGGAGCAGAAATAGAAAATGTCTACACATACCTCTTCAAAGTGTGATGGGATTTCTAAAGGGGGCTGAGACCAATATTTAAATGCTTTGTGGTACTTCCACAGAGGAAAAACCCCAACTGTTACCAGAGGTAACACCAACAGAAACAGTAGAGCATATTGATCTCTGGTTGCCTCTGAAAAAGAAAAAAAAGCCACCTCTATACATATGATAGGTTCATGTTTATACATACATCCTCAAATGTAAAAACAACATAAGGCAAGCTGAAATTTACTATACTTGGCAAGCAAAGTGTAATTTCCAAGGCTAAGATCACAACCCTACTATAGATGCACTCTAAACATTTGTGTTCAGGTGTAGCTTGTTTTGCTATTCCCCTTGGAAGTCACTAGCTTCTCCCCCTTAATCACACAGCCTAAGGCCAGCTTCTACTGGAGATGCTCACAGGGCAAATGCAGAGCTGGAAGAATCACAGCTGGCAGCCAGAAGGCAGGCGGGGAGTGCAATCTGCCCTTCCACCCTTAAGTTGCCAGAAAGGGCCATTAATGCTAGGGACTTCACTTCAAGAACAGACATGTGCCATCAGCAAAGGGGGCATCACAGGCTCACTCCAGCATCACCGCTCAAGGGCTTGCAATCAAGTACTTTAAGTGTATCAATATGACCCAGAAGATCAGCTCCTGTGGGTCCTCAGAAACTCCATAAGCAGGTTTCATCAACACATCTGCTGGTGTGTTTAAAGCACACCAAAGATTCTTTGTGCTCATGGTCACAAGGAGAGATTCAAGAGAGGGACAAATTCTATTATCTTGCACATGCCCTCTCCTCCCCTCCCCCTCTGTCTTATCTCATACAAAAACATGGAGCTTGACATGTCAGAGAAGGAAGCAGGTCAAAAAGAGGAGGCCTGCAGGAGGCAGCAGCTGAGGGAGAAGATTTGCAAGAGTAACAGTATCTCCTTCAGTGAATTCCTTTGAACTATTTGTATTTTCTCTCTACAAGGCAATACCCATAGCAGTACTTATTAAGAAGGAAAATGACAAGAGGAATAGTACAACACAGCTGTACCTCAATTACTGACAGAGAAAGTCTGTGTTATTCAGCCATTAATGACAATTGTGAGCTACTATCAGTGGTGCTCTCTCAGCACTCCTGACAAATATGGGTTTGCAGCTGACCAATTACATGATATAAGACTCATGTTCTATGCTCACACTGTTACTTTTTTAAAAAAGTAAGAAAATTGGATTTATACCACTGATTGTAGTTCTGTGGCACTCCGGGGCACTTTGCAGTCCAAGTAACTGGGTATCTGAATATGTTGTCAACTTTACTTGAATTCTAAAACAATAAAGTGTTGATTCCTTTAGATTTTCAATTTTGAATAGTGTATTGCTCGTCTTTGTCTCCTGTTTAAAAGACACACAAAAAGAAAAAGTATTGCTGTAAAAACACAGATCTGTTCAACATAAATCCCTTACACATATTTAAGTTTCTGATTCCAAAGGCACAGGTTTTGTTTTTTTTTTTCATAATTCGCCATTACCAAACAAGAGAAGCAGTGAAATATTTTTCAACTTTTCTGTTTGAACGCATTTGAAATATCCTTATCTTTAAATGAAATTAAGCCAGACCATATAAAATGCACTATAAGGGCATGAGCAGCAGAGGTATGAAAACTGATCAAGGTCTCGTTTTATCCAACATATGCTGCTGGACGCCTTGACACAACTTCTGTAGCAGCTCAGGCAGGGAGTGCAATAGAGGAGGGGGAAGGAAAAACAAGCCATGAGAAGTGCCTCCACCATCAGAGGAGGCTGATGGAAATGTAGGTCAGTGAAGAGCTTCCACCATCTCAGCTCCTTTTGCTGAAGAGGAAAACAGCTGACGGGCAGTGCTAAACCTCCAGAGTTTCCACATGGCCACCACAGCCTTTTGGGAATTTTTAAGCTGTAAGGGGCTAGGTGAAGCCAACAGAAGCATACAAGAATGACTTCTTGTCTGAATCCCAAACATGAAGGTATTTTGTGTGTGTCAGAAAAATACAAATTGGTGTAAGACAGGAAGGAAGTGGAGGTGTTTCAGATTTAGCAAGGTCTTTGAAACAAAAGGGTTTTTTAAAATATTTTTTTCTGCTTTTTTAAAACATTTGACTTTAGAATTACATTCTTGTGAATAATCTTTTTTGTTGTTGTTGTTGTTGTTAATGTTTTTTAAAGTGTATCTTAATCCCTCCACTGCAACATTGGCCAGTCGAGAAGACAATTACCTGGGTCCCAGACAGCAGCATAAGTGCACAATGAGACCAATAGCTCTAAGTCTCCATACAAACAGGGACAGTTCATCCCAGCTCTGTCTGGTATGTTTCTGATAACTCTGCACTTCCGTGCCCTAGGAGCAGGCAGCATCAGGCCAGAGCAGCCTGTTACCAAAACTGCCAGCACAAACAAGCCTAGCACAGGAAAGGAGAAAGGTATTTCAGAGCTTTCCAAATTGCCTAAGCAAACTTTGGAATCTAAATGCCATTTTAAAGCCACTTTGACACTTTGTGGATTCAGTCTCTTGATCCGCAGTGTGATTAAGCCTTAGTTTCATATGGAGGAAAAGATGTTTTTGAAAGTTTTGTAATACAAGCAATACTTGTGCCAAGCCAAAACTCAATTTTCTTTCAAGACTCCAAGTGGTGATCATCATTGCTGGAGAAAAAAAAAAAAGATACTAGCTCTCATCCTCCATTTCTACTGCTTTGCAAAGAGACACTGACTCATCTCTCTTAGTCATAAAGCCACTGTGAAGAAATCAGAGTTCTTACTTTTTTAGCAGTATTTGTTGCATTCTCCCAGTAGGATACATGATACTCAAGAAAGTCACCCGCTTCATATCCAAAAGGGGGTGTGACACTAATAAGAAGTGAGTTAGAGCTTACGTTCACGCTGTTCACTTTAGGGGGTCCTATAATAGCTGAAAATAAACACAGAAAGAGCAGTGAATCTCTGGGCTGCAGAACAGCTCATCGTTCAGTCTCCAACTTTACTTAGATATTCTCAGAAGACTTGCTAAACATCAACAGTTTTTTCTCATCTACTTAATACATTTAAGATATCTACTTTATTACAAATCTAAGGAAAAAGACTTGAAAGAGTAAATTAGATAATACAAAAAAAAAATCCTCAAAAATTTCCCTCAAAAATCATTAAATTAACACTAGAGTGTAACTGAATTTATCTGCAGTTAATGGTGATACAATGATTTTTTATTTCTTCTTCTTTCTTCTGCCACATATCCCATGTTCTTTAAAAAACCCACACTGTTTGGGCTAATAGATTGGAAGAAGAGTAACTAGTTTTCCCCTCCTTGCCTTGATGTCTCCCTCTGTCTCACAGGGTAAAGATGATGTGATGTACTATGAAGTCTAAATTGTGCAAAATGTTGTATAAAATATTGTCAGTCAAATATAAGAGACTTGTGTGATTACAGGTCATCTATGGTCATTAGTCATTTATCCATTGTATCTCATTTCTTTTCACCATTTAACCTTATCAGCATTTGTAAAACACTCCAGGATCTCAAAAAAAATCCCACTGCTGCAAACATTGATCTGCTTGCATAGTAAAGAGGCACAACTATTAACATGGGAAAAAAACCCCAAAATAATCAATTGGGGCATGCAATCTTTGCTTATTGTACCTCAAAAAACCCAGCAGAACCTGCCCTGTCCACTGTTACTTTACAGAAAATTGGCCTCCATGATCTTTGTATTGGAGAAATTTCAATTTCTTTCTACTTCCCGTTGCTGTACTACTACAAAAGCCTTGTGTGTCCTCACAAATTCCTGAAGCTCCCCTCTTGAGTGTGACTTATCTGAACATTAAAGGAAGAGAACAGCCTGACAGAATAACCATGGTCTTGGTGTCCAGGGACTTATCTCAAGGCCAGACACAAAGAATGATCACATAATGTTCATCTTGCTCCCTAAACGAACAGACACACAAACATCTCTTCCACACCAAGCCTCTTCTTTGTCCTGTATTTCCATTAGCCCAGGGCTTTCCTAACTCCCAAAGGATCCCACTCCCAAAAAATCCTGCATGACAATCTATGGATAAGTCAGTTGCAAACTTCAGTGCAGGATTCAGGCAATTCCTCATGTTCTTTATTTGTTGCAGTGGGAGACCGACACGAAATAAGGATTGCATCTCAATGTGAGTACAGTCGTCCTCGTTTATTGCAAGTTTCAGCAGAGTATATATAGATACATGAGAGTAACACCCCACAGCAAAAGCACTACTATCAGCTGAGACCCCCTGTCCACCTGCTCCGAGCTCTCTCCTGTGTTTGGCACAGGAACTATGCCCACTCGAAGGTCACGCAGCCCTACACAGTCCTATTGTTTTGCATTCCACACCCCAGAGTTGTTATGTCTTCCAGCTCCCTGCTTTCCCAGCCCTGTTGGTCCTTTAGTAACTTTGCAGTAAAGTCTGACTTTGGTCAGTATTACTAGGTCTGGATCTCTCACATCTTCATTCTCTTTGAGATGGTCACCCACATTTATTACTAGTGAAAAGCTAAGATTTAGAACTGAAGTCACCAGGGAAAGTATAATATTCTTTGCAGCATAGAATCATAGAATGGTTAGAGTTGGAAGGGACCTCAAAGATCATTGAGTTCCAACCCCCCTGCCATGGACAGGGTCACACCCATTAGAGCAGGTTGCTCAAAGCTCCATCCAGCCTGGCCTTACACACTTCCAGGGACTACCACTGCTCCTCACAAGCTATGGGAAAACTTGAACTAAAGAGTTAATAAATCCATTCCCCAGCGTCATTATAATTTCAGAGGTATTTTTAGAATCAACTTTTACTTTCTAATCCTGAAACTAATCACAGCAAGGCAAAGAGCAGATCTTATAAAGGACAACAATATGCTTGTTCACACATTTAACAGGATTTAAAGTGTGCCCTAGACCCTTCTACATTGTAGTTAGAACAGTTTATACTTATCAGAAAAGGCATCTGTGTAGCAGCAACACGTAGTTTGTACTCAGACTATCACAAATCAATATGAATATGTGTATGTGGCAGTGCTAAGGAGTGAAATAATAAAAGGTAAAACAAAATATACCTTGTTACAAGGCTCAAGCACTCAAGGAAACTGAGTACACTGCTACCACTGTTACAGAGAAACTTAGTCTCAACTTCCTGGTGACCTACCTAGGCCTTGTGGTCTTTATACACTTCTCACTTGGCTTTGTATGGGAACACAGTCAAGAAAATCTAGAGCTGACAGCAGACATGTTTCCAAAGAAACCTCCTTTGAGATAGAGACACTGAAATCCTAAATAGCACTTACTGTTTCTCTCCGCCACAAATGGATCTGTTTCCACCCAGTCAGAGGTCACTTGCCCCAGCTCAGCCCTCACGCGCAAAACAATAGTCCAGCGCCGCTGCTTAAGCGACCAGGGGAAGCTGCATTCAGTCTGGGTGATACGGGTGCAGTTCATCTCATCCCACTTGTTAAAGGCCCCTCTGCAACACAAAACAACAGACATATAAAGCACCAGCAGAACAGTGCAACTACCTAAAACACAACCCCTCCCACCTAGACAAATTTTGTAACAGAAGAATGTGTTACAGAATCACAGAATCTCAGGGATTGGTTACAAAACTACCGGTTTGATATGGGTCTATTTCACAGCCCTTTCAATACCTGCATCTCCTCAGCATCTGAGAAAAAATTTGATTAAGGTTAAAGTAGAGGAAACTAAGCCATGTTCCTGGGAGCTCTTCAAGTCTTCAATCTTTTCTCAATTTAGTAGCCATACAACAAGGTAGGAGACTGTCAGTCTTTAGAAGCTGTTTTTGGACATACATAAAAGCATCTGTAATAGACAACTCATTCTTTCATTGCTATGCTTATTCATGTTTTGT
>VZTM01023474.1:3171-22567 GCA_013400555.1 Jacana jacana | reverse complement strand
TTTGAATACCCTATAATTAGATATTGCCAAGGAATCAAGAGTCTGAGTACTGGGGAAATACGTACAATATCAAAACTAATCAGCTATCAATAGTCACATGAATTATTTCTTTTTCTTCTTTCACAAGTAGATTACTATGTGTCAAGCAGACATTAAAGGCTTGAGTCTTGGTCCTGATATGTTGATCTTTTCCCTGGAAGAAACCCAGAAGTAATTCAGGGACAACATTCAGTCTTCAGCCTTCAAGAAAAATAAGACCATCATTCAGCAGAGACTAACCTTACTTCTTAATTAATGTAAGAAGATAGTGATCTTGAATGGAGCGGTATCCTGCATCTTACAAAGCTGACACTGATTGTACAACAGCTCACTAATGGAGGAGATCAGAGCAGAAGCATTGGTCCACATCCCCTCACATCTCATCCTTTTTCTACTGCCTTCTTTGTTGTATCTTCTCTCTCAAAAAGCTTTTTATCTCCAAATTTTTAAGAATATAGTTTTTACATTCCATAATATGAGAAATTTTCGCAGGTTGGTCTTCAGCATCATAACTCCATTTTCTGTCTAATGCTTTTGCCTGTATGAACCACATAATTGTGTATGACATAGGCATCATATTCAATATGTTCTACACTAATTTTTAGTAACGTACATAAAAGGTACATTTGCTTAAAAGTAACAGGAAGATTCTTTGCTATCAATATATTTTCTTGTGTTTTAAGTTTTCAGAATACCATCTACCTGAACTTGGACTGCAGTTGATTTTTACAGATGTGACTGCACCATTAAATCATTTATTACAAAGGTGATCTTTGGATTTCTTGGGTAAAATACACTGGATGATCAACAAAAAGTCCCCAATTTTCCACAGGCTAAATTAACTTTTAAAAAGAGGAGATTATTAATTTGTAAGGCCTGTGAAATGGACTTGGTTTAAGGACTAATTTGTAGCAAAAAAAAAATTAATATTAGAAATTAGAAATAATCTAACAGCAAAGTCATTTGAGCATTAGATTAGACTGTTTCTGTAACCTCCATCAGTGGTGGCTATTATTAATATTTGGGCAGGTCTGGGGTTTTATACTAGATGCAATAAATTTTAATTTTACATATATATATGGAACATATAAATTTAAATTTTAAAAATTTAATAAATCAGGAAATCAGCTTTGTGATAAATGTGTTAATGCTGCATTCACATCGGCAAAAAATTAATATTGTTAATACTTGTGCTGGAATTCTGGAGCTGAAGCTCCACTGTGACTCAAAGGTCATAGTGTGAACAGTCCTTGTAAATTCAATCTTTCTTTGTTTTCTCTCATGCTGTTTGTTTTTTGACATTAACAAAAAGTGGATCTTGTGATGTAGTCAACAACTGTACCTAAGGATTGAGGGAAAATTAGTGTTGCATATAGGAATTTCATCATTGACATGAATATAGACTTTTCCATCACTGTCTAGGCGAACCATAGCAATTAGAACTTTAAAACAGAAAGATGTTACTTAACCTGAGAAAACAGTAAGGTGGTTTTTAAATATACTGATGAAAGAGGAAAATGTAGTAGCTAGCTGAAATGCTTTGCAACCATGACAATAAATCATTAACAAGAAGTGATCATAAGTGAACCAAGTTCTGAAGTAATTTTCAAATGGCAGCAATGAAGTGGAAAATTGTTATACTATGGAGAAGAATGTTCACTAGTACTATAATAAATCATTTACTGAATACTATCAGAGTTTAAATTTAAATAATTTATAATTAAGTTTAAAAGAACTTTGAACATATTTAATTTCAAAGAGAAACTTGTTTGAAGTGACTCCTAGTAAATGTTATCCCACTGCCTGTTAGCTTAAAGAAAATACTAAAGATCTTATGTGAAAGGATTCATTATTCCTTCTTTCACAGAGAGAGTGGTCAGTCAGTGGAATGGGCTGCCCAGGGAGGTGCTGGAGTCCCCATCCCTGACTGTGTTTAAGAGTAGATTGGATGTGGTGTTGAGGGATATGGTGTAGGGGAGAACTTGTAGAGTAGGGCTGATGGTTGGACTTGATGATCGCAAGGGTCTCTTCCAGCCTAAATGATTCTATGATTCTATGATTACAGTAGGCTTCAAGTGTTATTTTCAATAACTCCACTTCTGTTTCTTAGCCAGAGAAGACTTCAGCTATGGCTCTTGTTACAGAAATGAGTAGTTCTGAGAATTATTTTCTTAAAGATTGCTCAAATAAAGAAAAGGTTAGATAAAACTATGTGAAAATTAAAAGTAGGTTGAAATAGTATTTAAAATATTGTTGTATTGATCAATTCCAATACGTTTTTCACAGTATGTAACTCATGCAATAAAGTGAATAAAATTGTGTTCTGTAGCAAAAGCAGAATCTAATGATGTACCTGACTAGACCTTCAACAATTTTGGATTCCATAGAGTAAGACAAGAGAGAAAAAGTGTAGTTCCAGCACTGAATATCAAACATATTCTGGAATAAAATTTGGAAATAATTTTATACATATTTACAATTTTGCACAGTGTCTTTGACAAAAGTAATACTTAGAGAGGTTTTAAGGACTTTCCAACTCTGCTGAAGTCAAAAGAGGTATTCAGAGGTTGTGTTCTTACTAGCATGAATTTGAAGATGTGAACAGGAAAGTTTCCAAGCCACATGCCTAAGGATCACCTGGGTAAACAGAATAATTGTCAGTGTAACTCTTCATGTATCATATAGATACTTCATAGTTTGAAGCATATTAATGTGTAGCTAGAATTGTTAATGAGTTTTATGAATATAAATTGAATATAATTTATGAATTAAATTAAAATTAAATTAAATCTAAATAATATAATTTTATAAAACAGTTATTTTTAATGAAGTCACTAGATTTGCATACAACACTGGGTTAGGCAGAATTGTTGATCTGCTTGAGGGTAGGAAGGTGTTGCAGAAGGATCGATAAAGGCTGGATCCATGGGCTGAGACCAATGAGGTTCAATAAAGCCAAGTGCTGTGTCCTGCAATTGCTTTACAACAACCCCATGCAGTGCTACAGGCTTGGGGAAGAGTGGCTGGCAAGCTGCCTGGCAGAAAAGGACTTGGGGATATTTGTCAACAACCAGTTGAACATGACCCAGCAGTGTGCCCAGGTGACCAAGGAAGCCATCTGCATCATCACCTGTATCAGGAACAGTATGATCAGCAGGACTAGTATAGTGATCGTCCCTCTGTACTGGGCACCGATGAGGCCACGCCTTGAAGACCATGTTCAGCTTTGAGAATCTCACTTCAAGAAAGACATTAAGGTGCTGGTGTGTGTCCAGAGAAGGGCAACAAAGCTGGTGAAGGGTCTGGGGCAGTGGCTGAGAGAACTGGGGTTGTTTAGATAAGAGAAAAGGAGGCTGAAGGGAGACTTTATCACTCTCTACAACTACCTGAAAGGAAGTTGTAGCAAGGTGGGGTTGGTCTCTCTTCTTTCCCAAGTAACAGGTGCTAAGATGAGAGGAAATAGCCTCAAGTTGCACCAGGGGAGGTTTGGATAGGAAATTTGGAAAAATTTCTTCACTGAAAGGGTTACCAAGCATTGAAACAGGCTGTCCAGAGGAGTCATTGAGTTGCCATCCCTGGACATATTTAAAAGACACATAGACGTGATGCTTAGGGACATGGTTTAGTGGTGGAGCTGGCATTGTTAGGTTCATGGTGATCTTAAAGGTTTTTTCCAAACTAAGTGATGACATGATTCTCTGCTAACAAAACCAAATTAATTTCTCTTTATTTCATCAGATATATTTCAATTTTGATCAGTTGCTGAAATCTATAACTTTGTAATGTTTAGACCATTTACATTATTTCTAATCTATTACCCGTAGATTGAGATATAACATAGGTTACTGTGGTTTTAGCCATGAAGATCGTTTGTGAAAGCCCAGGGGAAGACACAAATGTGTGCACAATGAAAAGAGAAGCTTGCCTGGTCCCTGTTCCACAGTAGCTCAAGGTGAGCAACCTACAGTTTAGAAGCCACAGAGATTTTTGAAATGTACCTCCACGATCAGCTATAATATCCCACTCTTAAGACTGAGTTACATGACTCCTAGGCAGATACTGATTTGTAGCTATCTGGCTAAACTCAGGATACACTTCTTTGGCTTTCGCACCCACCTGTGAGGAACCAGCAAGTCTTTGGTCTCTTCTGTGTCCTTGTCTTTTGCCTTCAGCTGTCCTGACGTTTAGACTAAACTCTTGCAACCAAATACTGGTTTGTACTATGTATATGTACAACACCTAGCATAATGGCTTCCAATTTAGTCTTGAGTCTCTTGGCACCCCTGTAATGATTTTGCTGCTGCTAAGAACATCTGGCAGGGTGGCCTTCACTTTGGCTCCGATGTGAATTCTGTTGATAAAAGATTTTGTGATATCATTACAGTATGTGTTGGATTATAAAAGGTTTCATAATCTTATGTTTTACACCCTTTTGTTTCTTATCTGATCTAATTGTCAACCTGGGTGGCATGTATCAGAGTTAGACTTTAATTATTATTATTATTTTATGTAAATCTTAATTACTCTGTTTCTTGTCTCTGATAATGTTTGGTTTGTGAAGAATTGCAGCAAGGACACAAGTCACCTGATTGTTCCCTGCATGTCAGGTAGGCTGAACCACAAATATACCACTGTAAATTTTGTATTTTGGATGATTCAAATCTTAACCACTGCATTTTTTCCAAACTACTCTTCAGCTTCACTTTTAAATTTGTGCAAACCTTGTTGCTTTCAGTTTTGTTGACTATAACTCCAAGATTAAACAGAAATATTTTCATTTGCTTATTTTCCACAAAAGAAAAAGAAACCCCAATGTTAATTATAACAATAACAATGGAAGCAAAACCAAATATATTGATCCTTTTCAAGCATGCATTCTTTGATGGATCATTTTGAATTATTTGGTAACAATTCCTCTTTTCTTTTTTTTTTTTTTTAAGAAAAATAACTATTTTTTTCATCAATTTCTAAATTTTTTAGTAGGCAAATCTCATGCAAATCCTGGAAAAATATGTATAGCTGTATGAAATTGTATTTATCGAATCTTTTTGTCTGGGTTTGAGGTAAAACAGAACCAATTTTCTGTTCAGCAATTTTAATTTTTAGCAGGACCTCTTCTAACTAACTGAAGTCTGAAATTAACAGCATATTGTTCAGAAATTGTTCACTCTTACACTGATAAGACCTGATTATACCAAGAAATGGTTTGCAGAGAGCCCCTTGCTTATACTTATTGCTATAACAACCAAGGTCTGGTAATTTTGTTATTTGCCCTGTTGGCAAGTTGGAAGCAAAAACGTGTTGAGGGGTCACATTTATAGAGGGGAGCAGACAGGACAGGGGACCCAAAACTGACCAACAGGGTATTCCATCCCATCTGCATCATGCTCACTATGAAAGCTGGGGGATCAAAGGCTCAACGCTCTTTCTTCAATGGTCGACATCTGAGGAGGACCTTGTCTGTTCATCTGCCTTTGATCCCAGTACAAGCATTCCTGACTCCAGATCTGGAATAGAGCTACTGTTGATCATCAAGTCCAGTCTGAAAGTTCTCCTGATGCCTGCTGGTGACATTATAGTCATCCTGGTTTTGTATATACTGTATTTTTTTTTTTTTTTCCTTTGCAAAACTTTCTTATTATTTGATACATACTAAAATGTTCGAAAATAGTTTTGTTCATAGGTTACTAACTTAGGTCTATAATTGCATTACTGAAACTCTTAAAAAGTCTTGACCAACTTCTTTGAACATTTTTATGTTGCAAGTGCACAGGGGCTTAGAGATTTATCACTGTGCAAGTCACACTTGTCCCAGTTTTGTCATTAAACTGTCACTGGATGAAATGCAGAAAGAGTTTTAGAGCAGAAACCTGAAACCTGGTTTCCATAACCTCTCTGCAACTGTGTCCTACTTTCTAGCTAACATGCTCCATTTTGTTCTCTCTGCAACATTTCCTTCATCCTTTCTCCAAATCTGACTTGGACTTCTTTATTGAACTTGATTTATTTTCTTCATAATGGCAAAGCTTTCTCTGGAAAGATAGATGGTGATTCTTTATATGAATCAGACTAGTATATATCTAAAGAGGATGGCATGTTACAGTGGAGATAAGAGTACTGGTGCAATCCCCGTCAGCTGCTTTCCTGGGGCCAAACTTTAAAATAATAGTTTATGAAAAAAAGTGTGCACTATTATGGTTACACTTAAAAAGAGAAGTACTTTAAAAGAGTGACCACATTCCTTCAGTAAGTCTTGAAGAAGAAAGACAGAGCACACCCAAGATTAGTGCTATGATTTTTTTTTTCCTGATTTGCAGCTTATTTGATGTACCAAAATTGTATATTAGCTTATAATCCATCTTTATTTCCCAAAACATTTCCTGGCCCTTTGTCTTTTGTGTGCATTTTAGCACATAACAACAGTCTCCTCAGAAACTGTTTAGATATTTTCCCCTTTTCATCTAAAGGAAGCTTAGGTATAGGGACAGCGTAGAGGAAAGAATTATTTATTTCTAGGAACATCCACAGCAAAGACTGTACTTATAAAATATATCCTAGAGCTTAAAAGGAAATGCAGTGCTCTCTAGTGAACATATTACTGCAATTCACCGAGTTTATGAAGTCGAAATTATTTAATTTCACACACTTGTTGGGTAATCTCAAAGAAATAATTTCACATCTCTCTACTTCTCTTTCCCCTCTACTCTCTTTTTGACGTGCTTTCAGACTCTAAAAAATCTAACTAGACACATGCATGATGGGGTCTTAATTTTATTTGTGATTCAAGGCTCAAGTCTAATATAGATAATAACTAAACTGGAGTATACTTCATAAAAAGGTAGACCTTTGGAGGTACACTCACTGCTGCATGGGCTCATGGTCATGTTTCTCATGGTTTCTGCAACACACAAGGTGTCCTTAGTGACATTGCTTATCAGTTAAAGGGAATTTAAAGGAGTTATACACCGTATTGAACTGAAAAACAAAATCAGACATCTACAGATCATAATTTACAGTATGAATGCTTAAATCTTTGCATAAAGTGGTGTGATTTGTGGAAGACTTCAATAGTATGGTATGAAACTATGTTATTGTTTAGTTTTACTTCCTACATCTTAATGAATATTGAGTCACATCTTAATGCCTTAAAAAGGTAACATATGTCCTTGAGAGTAGCACTTCAGTCCCAGATCCTGAGCATTTTTTAAGGAAAATTGGTCATTAGTACCTTTCCCTTTCCCTTTCCCTTTGAATTGCATTACCAAGTACTCTGAGGATACTGGACTATTAAACTCAGAGCATTAAACTCTTTCACTTAACGGTGAAAAGAAAAGTGTACACAGTAGTGTCTGTTAAATCATTTAAATTATCTGTGGCATTGTCTATGTATTTTCTGTATTAAAGTACCCATTCCATTCTTACTATCAGTATTTCAGTTTAAATTACTATCTCCGCAGTAGAAGAATATAGTCCTTTAGCTTTCAGTTCTATCCTCCCATTATCACCCTTCTTTATAAAGCAATTTATTTATAGTATATGCAATTTCTAGTTATAAAAATAGTCATAAGGAGTCCTGAATTCATTTATTAAAATGTTTTTCTTTATTTGTGCAAAGGAAAATTAGGAATTGTTTTAGTATGAAATAAAACAAAAAGCAATGTTTAAGTTCATATCAGCAAAATTGCTGCACAGAATCCGAAAAGGAAAGAGAAGAAAATACTAAAGTTGACATAAGATGGGCTTTTAGCTATTACTACCAACTTCCCACTTAATCATAATATTTCTGAATAGAATTATACTTGGTAAGAGTTAACTTTATTATATTTGGAAATCCTCGTAGGAGAAAGCTAATAAGCATAGGTAAGCCATCCGTCCTGTAGCAGCATTTCTTATGGGTACCTGAGGCTTAAAAAATAAAGATTCTATACATGCAAAATGAATATACATGAAAAGAATTATCTGTATTTGAACTATTCCTGTTTAACATCCATTACCTGTAATCCTTTCTGAAAAGCGGTCAGTTAGCAAGACTTCATTTCTTATCATATTTCCTCAGACTTAAATTTTATGTTACTATTATGAATAGGAAGGTTAACTCTATCAAATAAAATGCTAGTGCGTTAGAATCAGAATATCGGACATAAATTTCTATATAGTCAAATTAAACATCTTTGGCTCAGAAGAATTAAAGGGCAAAGGAATCTCAAGAGAACAACTTCTTTCCCATTTTCCAGCTGCTGTTGAAAAAGCCCCTATGATTCCTGAGAGTATTCTCCAATCACAGGAGGTGCTGCTCCTCTTGTTCAAGATTCAAGGTTATAGTCTGTTGATTTCATTCACAGGCATAACTAAAAGTGAGATAAAAGAACTCACAATAGAGTTCAGTAGAATAAGACTTCGTGCTTCCTGTGCTGCTCCTGTCTCTGTCTAAAATTCTGTTAAGGTGGTGTGTGTCACTAATATATCCTAGTAACCTAAAACAAAACAGTGGTAGAACTGAGCTTTAACATGAAATATGTGAAAAAGTACATGAAGATTAGAGAAAATGCTCTATAGATGAACACCTTTTTTGCGAACTAGATTTTGACTTCTGAAGAAAATTTTGCTGAAGAAAGAAAAAGTGCAGAGACTGAAATCAAGTAAAAATACACAGAGGAAATAATAAAATTACAACAGTTATTGATTACAATTTATGGAAGGACATTTCTGCAAGTCTAATTTTGCAATGTGTTTCCTGTAATCTGTATTTTAGTAGAAGTGTTGAGGCGTAGATAAAACAAAACAGATCAAAAGATCTATGTCCAGAATCTTCAGGCAAGGAAACAACATTTTTAAGAGCTGAAAAAGAAGTATCTGCAAATGTGATAGTTTGAATGGAGAAGTTACTTTGCAGAATCTTTGGCCTTTGCTGAAAGGGTGGCAAATCCAAGTCAACAAATATCTTAGGTCTTTCTGGTTCTAAAAAATATAAGCTTCTAAACAGCTTGTGTTACAGTTATTACATAGGCATGCTTATCTTTGTTTACCACAGCATAAATCAAAGTGTTTTGTTTCTAGACCCTAACTTCTCTAGTCTTGAATAAACTGTGCATTTGCACTACGATTGCAGAGATGATGAAGTCCCTCTTTCAGCTCCTGAATGCAGGGGTATCTACAGAAGGGTGGGAGGATGTGAAAGGTGATAGGTTTCTGTTTGAGAGCTTCTGAACTCAACTTCAAGTTACATGAAACAGAAAAATGCAGAAGATAAGTTAAAAATATAACCGTAAGAGCAACAGTGAACCGAAAGTGATGCAGAGCATCCATTTCAGGAAGTAGTCCGGTTTCAGTTCCCCATGCAGTTAAGTGGTCCAGAACCTGCTGGTGTCCCACTGATCTACCTAACTGTATATAGGCTGTTTCTCACCACTTCTTGTTCAAATATTGCTGCTTACATATGATTGTGAACTGAACACAGCATGAAGTAAGCAAACTAGTGCATTCCTAGGAATCAGGCTGTCTGGAAATAATTTACCTGTGTCCCTATAATTTATCTCTTCTTTTAGTTTGTTAACTTTACACACTGCCACAAGAACACCCTGAAAGTATTCCATCCTTATAAATCCAGATATTATTTCAAGTAAGAAAGCATTGTAGCTATTTTCCTTAGTGTGAACATGCTCACAGGTCTGTAAGCCTACTCATTTTACCTGGAATTTCTTGTGTATCACAATTTTTGACCCTGGGAAGTCATTCTGAATGACACAGATCAAAAGGACTGGAAAAAGAATCCACAAAATATTTCAATAAATCAGTGTCTTGTCAGTGGCTTAACCATTTTATTGAACTACAATGTTCAGTATTGTTGGGGTTTGTTTGTTTGTTTGTTTGTTTGTTTGTTTTTGTTTGTTTTCGTAAATGCAGCCTGTGGTCTTAAAGGCTTGGTAGAGGAAACTGATTAAAGTGAACCTCCACAGAACTAAAATCTAGATTTTCTCTGCATTTTATGAAAGAGCGTACATGCATACATGAAAACAGTCACAACTGCATCAGAGCATTCAGCTCCTTCACTGAGAACAGACAATTGTTTGTTAAATTATAAATAGCAATTACCTTGACAGAAGTCACATCATTTTTAGTAAAACAAACATTCAAATTAGCAGAAGGTCCAATTCAGCTTTCCTTTAATGTATAATTTCATAATTTACTTCTGGAAATACTTCTGTTAAACATAGGAATTAGCTGTAAAAAATCAATTTAATATGAATAAAATAAAATTTAATATAAGAATGTTGCAGGTCTGAATTACCTATGGATATGTAAGTCCTGGATAGGTAAGAATGTAGAAAGCTTCTACATCAATAAGAGTTTGGGTATTTTTCTTACAGAGTTAGCTAATATTTTGTAGTAAGAGCTATCACATATAGCCTAAAGAGTCACTCAATAAAATATGAAAGAGAAATTTCTAGGACTTAGAGATAGCTGCCTAGAGAAAAATCAAAGAAATCTTTATTTTGAGAGAAAATAGTGGTCTGTGTTTGATTTCCATTTCCGGTTTAGGCATTGAAAAGGCCAGATGACATCATTAACACCTCATTATTACTATTGTTATCTTCCGGTACCTAGAGCCATTTTTCATGTATTATTTATATATCTCAGTCCTTTACTAGGAAACATATTGCTTCTTCTTGATTAGATTTCGCTTTTCACAGTCTGCCTGAAGAAAATACTAAATGGAGGCTCTTTGACACTGCTTTCTCACTTTTGTTTTTCATATGGACCTATCAGTAAATTCCTGAGACCTCAATGCAATTTTTGAACAATACACTTTACTAATTTTAGAGAAGCATATGTCATAAACAGAATCTGTATTGTCCATTAAAATGAAATAAAGAAAAAAGTGCAATAGGAAAAAAAGATACCATTAGCACAGCGTGCTGCAGCCTGCTTACTTTCTTCCTCCTAATTTTGAATGTAAACCTGGCATTTCCACATAGATATAGAAGTCTGAATATACTTATTCATGGTAATTAGTATGACTGATTTTAGTCTAAGTATGACAGTTATTCAAAACAATATCTGTTATTATTTTTTTTACATTTAATGTAAATTTAAACTACTAAAAAGAGAAAAAAAAATATGATACTTGTTTTNAATCAGAAAATAGATGAGGCTGGAAGGCAGCTCTTTATATCATATAGACAAAGCTTAGCAGCCTAACTCAGTGTCAACTAAGGCAGGCTGCTCAGAAGCATGTGCAGTTGGGCTTTGAATATCGCCAAAAATGGGGAGTCCACAGTGTCTGTCCAACCTGCTCCAGTTCTCAACCACCCTGGCAACATATTTTTTTTCTGTATGTTTAAGTAGCATTTCTTGTATTTCAGTTTTCCCCTGTTGTCTCCTGTCTTGTCACTGGGCACCACTGAAATAAAACCTGGCTCCATCATCTTTACCTCTCACCTTGATGAGATTTTTCTGAACACGGATATGATCCCCCAAAGCCTTCTCTCCTGTAAGATAAGCAGTCCCAGCTCTCTTAGGCTCTCATATGAAAGATACTTTACTCTCTTTATCATGTTCCAACCTGCTCTAGGTTGCTTTAGCAGAGGGATTAGATTAGATGATCTCCAGAGGTCCCTTCTAACCCCATGTGATCAGTGATCTTTGTGGTCATTTTCTATACACAAGGCAGTATGGTCACATGTCTCTGGTAACAGGGAGCCCAGAACTGAACACAGTACCCAGAGATACCTCACCAGAGCTGAAGGATCACCTCATCCAGTCCAGTGGCAGTCCTTTGCCCAGTGCCCCCTTTCTTTGTCACAGTACCATACTGTTGGGTCATGCTCAACTTACTGTCCATCAGGCACCCCAGGACCTTTTCTGCAAAGCTTCTTCCCAGATGGTTGGCCCCAGCTTGCTGCATTAAATCATTCATCCCCAAGCTACAGGACTTAATAGTAGCCCTTATTGAACTTTTTGGATTTCTGTTCTGCCCATTTTCACAGCCTGCCAAGGTCCTCTGAATGGTAGTACCATCATTGATGAATCACTCTTCCCAATTCTCTGTCATTGCAGCCTTTCTGAGAGTTAATTCTGACCCATAGCACCATCATACACAACATCAGTTTCTTAGCTCTGTGGAGAAATCTTGATATTGTTCATAATAAAAAGCAGTGGCTGGCAGCATGTTCTTTTCCTGAACTCATCAGTAGGAAACCAACTTAAAAAAATTAGAAAATATATAGGGTAATCTGCTTCATGCCCACATGGGTCTGAAAAACCTGTCATTTTGATGAGTAAATGTGTCTGATGAAGGAAATAATAATTTGTAAAGTTACTGGCTTTTCTAGAGGGAAAATAAAGCTGTCCACCTTATGTCTTTTAATCAGATGCTACTTAGTGAATTTTCCCAAGCAAGCTATTCAGAGACTGGCATTCTCTTTCTAATTAAAAATGGTATCCCCATGAGTTCAGTGGAATTCTTATTAAGATTAAATTTTCAACGGTTGTCTGTTTCTGTTGCTGTGTTTTACAGAATGTCAGAATGCTTACTATCCTTGGAGCAGCTATTTGTAGACAGATTTACAGGGAACAGCTGTAGGTAACAATCAATCATATTTGGTTCAGTGATAGAATTTAATTAGCTGACAACAAGGTGAAATGCTCTATAAAATAAATTAATTGTTATTCATGTATAAATATGTTTCCTTTTCAGGTCTTTTTATAACATGTGAGAGACAAGTGAAAGATCAGCTTGTAATAATGATCCATGACTGACTCCAAAATCGGAGATAGAAGTATCACCCCTCTCCTCCTGCCTATTGCCAGGATGCTTGCCTTGTAATCAGTAACATTCAGCTTCTTTCACCACCAACACTATTTTTATTTCTTACTGCTCAATGTTTTTCTAATATATCTGCTTTATTTTTATTGATTATTAATGTAAGCTGGGTAAGATGTATATAAGATTAATGTAAAATGGGTAAGCTGGTTACAGATATCTTAATTCCAGACAAACGTGAGGCGCGTGTGAGGGAGTGAAGAGTCGGGTCAGATATTGGAATGACGATTCATGGAAGACAGTTAAAATACTGAAATATCCATTTTCCTTGCATTTTGCTATCTATCTGAATTTATGCCCCAATTGGTTACTTTGGGCCCTTTAGGGATCGGAAAACCTGATATAGCATAAGAGAAGATCCCTAGACAAAAATATCTTGAGGAAGATTATGGCTATGATGGGAAAAATTTATATCCGCTTTTTGGAATGGGCAAACAAGAGACAATAAAAACTTTTCTCTGCCTGACTTTTACATTTCACCCCAAAGATATGAAGTGGAATTAGCCTTTTCTTGGTGGCAGGGGAGTGCAGCAAGAATTTCTTGTTATGTCCAACAGTGCAGAGGTGAGTCAAACTTAGATTTGTAGAACTGTTTTTATGTTCTTCATTTTCACATCTTAGAACAGTATTTTAATTATCTATAGAGTGTTTTGGAAGTAGGCTTTCTGAATGGTTCTTCACAAAGTTTATACACCCCTTAGAACAAAAAGAAATTAAATGTAACAGAACTCATCATATGATTCAGCCAACAAACATTCTGAACTCTTATTCTGTGAATCTCACAAAGACTGAAAAGCATAAAAAAAGAATAATTGATTCAGTGACATAACAACCTTGGTAATTTTTTGTGTTAACTCACTGACTATAGGTAACATAAATCTGTCAAGAATTCCCTTAACAGGAACATGTGCAGTACTGTTCTTCCCATATATACAAATTCATTTCTGAGATGCATTAGTCTTCCTTTCTCACTTCTGTAGTACAGTAAAATGTAAAATAGCTCTGATATGTTGGGAACGTCTAGAAATGTCCAGAGTGTTCTAGGGATAGCTGTGTTTCCCAAATGTATGAAAGATCAATCAAAGGTCTAACATTAATCTTAGAAAATATATATATTTTCACCAGGTCAATATGCACAATGTTTCTGATCTTTAGTGGTCTCTGATGCCTAGCATTAGAAGTAAGAGCCCTTAGTTTATTTAAAGACAGCAGAGAAGTGGCCCATTCAGAGGAGAAGGCAATGCAAAGGTAACCTAAAAGACACATTTTCACATTCGTTCTGACTTGCTCTCAACGATCTGACAAACCACTAGCACATTCTATTCAAAGAGCACAGCATCTATAGAAAATGTGGTTTTGTGGAGAAGCACCATCAGACTGCAGTTACTCTTCCTTTCTCAATAACACTTTTTTTTAATTAAATAAAATCCTTATTACCCTGAGATGTCTTGTAAAAACTTTTCTGTAACTCTTTTCTTACTACATCTCTCTTCTCTACTCTTCCGTAACTTGTTATTGAAATCAGAAAATGTTTTAAAAAGTGTTGAAAACATTGATAAGCAAATTATTTTTCAGGTAAAGTCATTAGGTCATAGGTAAATTCTTGATTTTACTATGATGTTTTACTATTGACCTTAGGTTATCCCAGATTACACTCTTTCATTTGTGGAGCTGAAGAGCAGGATTTTGAGCCCATATTTACAACACTGTGCAGAAAATGGAGCTCAGCTATTCGTCTATTTTTGGCAGCTTGTTAATTGAGCAAGGAGGCAGATTTCTTCTAATATCAAAAGATTATTGAGAATTAACTGTTTTTTATAGAGCTGCATTCTAGATATATTAGATATGCTGTTGCGTATCTACTCTGCAAGATCAGTTAGCCTGATTGCATATGCCAATCAGGTAAATGTAGGTTTAAATGCCCATTTATATGCAAGAGTGGTTTATCCAATCTACACAGATAATTACAGATAAAGCATATGTAAATGGAGTTCACAATTGTGCCTGTATAAAGCACAAGGGTTTGTGTACTCTGTTTAAACATAATGATTTTGGCCAAAAACCCTCTTACTATATGTGTGGTTTATTTTGTGTATGTTTTCAACTCTGGAATTATGGAACTAGACAAAATAATCCAAAATGTAAAATAACACAGAATTTCACTAATGTTAAAAATTAAGAGTATTATTGCAAATAAATAAAGTACTGATTACTCAAAATAACATGTAGCAATAACTATATGAACATTGTTTGGAAATAAGAATCACTAGTTTCTCAACCATACAACAGTTTGTTTCTGTACTCTAAACCATACAAAGATAGATCTGAGACATACTGCATGGGATAATCACACAAGAATAAGAAAGAAAAGATTAATACGTTTCTAAAAACCATGAATTTAAGAACATTGTTTGCCTGTCATTGTAACCTGTCTATTTATGTTGGTTAAGAAGGTACTGCTATTCTAAATGTACTGAATTTCTGATACAAAAGTTATGAAGTGATATTCATCTCTTTGGGGTTTTGTCTAGCTAGCGAACATGGAAGTGTTACCAGGGTAATTCTAAATAAATTTTGTATAGCGGTAGAGAATCTTAATAAATGGAATATGCCATAGCTACATTATCTATCAGTTGTTTTTTCTTCATTATTGACTTAAAAATTATTTTAGGAGGGAAAAAATAATTCTAGTGAATGAATTAACTCAGAGGTGGATCAAAAAAAGTCTCTTGGAAGCTGAAATAAGTTATCACTAAGTCTGGAAGAAACTGAAAGCAACATATTTGTTTCCTTCTGGAAGGAAAATGGCTTAGAGTCACAGGATTTGTTGTAAGTGTGCTTTGCCTCACCTTGTAAGCAAGAATGAGTAAAATGTTTCCTTTAACATTCTCCATCTAATTATACAGGCTGATTTAAATTACCTGCTCCTTTTAAATTATGTGTTATTCTTGAGTTCAGTCATCACATATACAGTAGATTTCTTCCCTATTACTGGGATTAAATGTGATGTTCAAACTTTACCAGCCAGGAAGAAAAGTATCTATCTCACTTCTTAATCAACACGGAAATTCTCTTTCAGTCCTGTGGCTGGATCAAGCCTGTCCATTTTTCATTTAGGGTCCTTATTGTTTCTGCCTTTGAAAATTAAGTCATTTCATATGACTGAAGAGTGCTGGAACTGCTGTGTAGGTTAACAAAGTGTAACCAGGAAGGACCAAGAGGCCTGGGCACCACTGGGTGTGTTATGAGGCAGTAGAGGCAGAGGATTTTGACTACACTGCTTGGAGGACACTCTCCAGGACAGGCGGGACGAGTGGTGTCTGGTGGGGATACGTGAGTGTAGCCATCCCCAACAGCTCTCCACCAAGCATCCCTCATCTTCCAGCAGGTGCCTGGCCTGTCAGTCTGGAAGATATAAAAGTCCAAGGCCAGTCACAGCTGTGAGATCTGCCTGGTCGTTTAAGGTACCCAAGCTCTCTGAGAACCCTTTGTACCAGTCTATGCATTGCCCAGGGTTAGTGCAAACATGACCGTGTCTGTCTCTTGAGTGCATTCCCCCGATAAATTCTGCACTTTCTGTGACTCTGCTTTACTAGATTACTCACAATAAATGAAATGGAAGGTAACTCATATCTGCTTATTCTTTGGGCAACAGCAGTAAAGGGTTAGAATAAATAAAGTTAGGCATCTAGGTTCTCTAAAAAAGGAGGGCAGTCTTTTTGGATTGTGAGTCAGTACAGATGTGTAAGCTGCTTACACAGAGACTCAGAAAAAAAGCTTAACTGATGTTCCCTGAATTACTCCCTGCGCAGATCTTTATTTTTCCTTTTCTTTATTGCCTTCTAATCTCAGCACCTGGTAAGATGATTATTCCAAAATACCAGTAGTCAATGTGAGTAAGGTAATAGATTTTCTCTTCTCTGTCCTTATTGAGGAATGGTTCAGAAATAAAGTCATTTATACTTGAAGGACAACAAAGTTAGGAAGCAAAGCGATAATTTTCCAATACTTCAGTATTCTGCACTTTGTAACTCAACAGATTCCCTACTGGCCTGATTGAAAGAAACTGAAGAAACAAGTGGTTAAATTTGGGAATGAAACTGCAAGTCTCACATGATGTGCCTCTTGCAGTTTTCTGCTCGGATGGAACAATTTTTCATTATTGCTTAACAGCTTGTTTTCTGCAGAAGTATAATTTGATGACATTTTAAAACTGTCCCTCAAACTCCTTCATTCTGTTTTACAAAAGTTCCCAGTACTTAATGGTTTACAGTCACAGACCTACAGAAAACCCAGATACTGAAAGGCAGTTAGAAAATGAAGCATTATGTGAAAGAATTAAATGCCTTAATTATATAAAGAAATCTCAGGAGCTGAGATTTCTCAAAGAGCTGGACTGTGTCTTACACTGTGCTTTCTGAGTTAATTATATACCAAATNTAAAATAAAAGGTTTTCAGGAGGAACAAATCCGTGTTTGATTGATTTAAGATTTAAGAGCAATTGCATAATTCCCAAAGGAGAAACTCAGAAACTTTTACTGACATCTGTTTACATTTAAGCAAAAAATCCTTTGATGCAGGAGACTATATGACTTTTATAAGATTTCAAATGCAGCTGTAGTGGAAATTTGTTCAGTAAGTAGTTTCCAAGAAGAACTGACATTATATATATTTATTTAAGAAATATTTTCCTTTGCAGTATTAATCAAAAACATCAACAGTCAACTTATTGTACAGTCACCTATTACCTGTTAAAGGTAACATTAGGTACAGCTGGTAAATTTAGACTATGCAGGAATATGCTTGCTATTCATCATCTTGAGTCTCTGTGGCTGAACAATGACAAGTGTATCACTTCAATTCACCTTTTGTATGTTTTCTGATACTAGTTGAACTTGCATTTACATTGGAAGGATATTTGAGACTTTGAGACTAATTTTGATAACCTGACAGGTAATCATATTTAGTTACATGTTGTATTTAAAGGAAAATCAAACATAAAGACTCATTTTTTAATTAATCATACATTTTTATTGATTAAAAGAAGAAAGGGGTAAAAATGCTTGACTTCCAGCAAATGAACCTTGAAAAGGAGGATCACATTGAAAAAAAATAAAATGTTAAGATAAAAAAAGGATCGTCTAGATTGAACAGATCAGCAAAAATCTTGAAAGAAGGTCCCAGCAGGAAAGGGAAGAGGCAAATTTTTTTTAAATTTTTTTGCTGTTGTTGTTGTTGTTGTTGTTTTCTTTTTAATCATTTTACCTCAATGACTTATCTGACTACTAGGAGCACTTCTTTATCAGTGTCTTTGTTTAAAACTGACATTTTTCTCACATATGGTTTCATTAAAAACCTCTGTTAAAAGGTGCAAACTAATTTTGATTTTTTAAAAATATATTTGATTCAAGGAAACGGTTTAGTTAGTTATCATTCAGTGCATTGACACACTGAGTCAACGCACATCATGCAGAGATACTCAACCACAAGAACTGGAGGAGCACTAATGCTGAAGATAGATTACCTGGGTTAGGTAAGGGTTAAGATATGTGGGAGTTTTTCAAGATCTCTTTATGGTTTTAGCTATACATCCAGAACAGTGTAGACAGACTGGAAGTATTAAATATTATAAAAGTCTTAGAAAGAAGCAGACAAAACAGAAACAGGAAAAAAGAAGCCTTCCCTTTTGAAGTCGAGACTTCATGCATTTGGTTCAGTTAAACTTTTACGCATGTATTTGTTGATTAGTTTGGGGTTTTTTCCACAAAAATATTGCATCCTTCTTCTTTAACTAACCCCAGTATTCCCCTAGGGTTGGAGTTATTTTTGGATGGATGTCTTGGGGGTTCTTTAGGGACATAGTACTAATTTTTCTGAGACTAACTTACAAGTTCCAAAAATATGGAACCTTGGAATATTTGTAAATACTTGTTTTAGTTGGAATATTTTTATCATTAAAATAGCCACACTGTTCTGTGTTGCTGTGAAATTTCATAGATCAGCATGGTATGAATCAGAGTAATGTTATTTTAGACCTTAGTGGTGGCATATGGTTTCTCTTCTGCAAATAAAACTCAGAATTTACTTGGGTTTGAGATTACATTTAACTTGAACTGCAGCTACGTATTTTGGCTTATTACTTCTGTAAAACCCAACATACAGAGTAGAATTTAAGAAAGGAGCTCTGTCTTTATTTTTTCCCTTCTTCACAAGATATTGACAGTGGATTTATTAGCTTATGTGAAAGCAATACAAACAATTAAGGACTAAGTTTCTTCATATATTCCAGAAAAAACATTTACAAACAAATTATGAAAATAAATACTTTCTAGAATATGCTGCAGGGAAGTTGGACTAGATGAGCTCTAGAGGTCCTTTCCAACTCTGACAATTCCATGATTCCACAAACACTATATTTAAAACTTTAACAGTTTGAGAAAGTGCTCATAAATTCTCCATATGCAACTACACATACTTCCTCATATATAGTTTCAGTTATTCATATGTATAATTCTTCTTTAGTATAAGCAATA
>VZTM01023471.1:11756-23924 GCA_013400555.1 Jacana jacana | reverse complement strand
GCACCCCGCACCCCGCACCCCGCACCTTGCACCCCCTGCCCTGCACGCTGCAAATCTGCACCACACAGCCCGCACCCTGCATCCCCGACCATGCACCCCGCACCATGCACCTCGCACCCCACACCCTGTGTGCTGCAAATCTACACCCCGCACCCCGCATGCCAAACCAGGCACCCCACAGCATGGAATCCACACCCACACACTCTGCACCCCCACAGCCCGCACCCTACACCCTGCACCCTGCAAATCCACACCATACACCTCACACCCTGCATCCCGAACCATGCACTCCACACCATGCACCCTGCACCCCTCACCCCACAATCCCCACCCTGCACCCTACAATCCGCACCCTGCACCCCACGCCATGCACCTCGCACACTGCATCCTAAACTGTGCACCCCATGCCATGGAATCCATGCACCCCGCTGTACACACCCTGCACCCCACAATCCACCCTCTGCACCCCCAAATCCACACCCTGTACTTTGCACCCCACACCTCGTACCCTGCACCCCACAATCCATTCCCTGCACCCCGCACCCAGCACCCTGGTCTGGGGCCAGGCAAATAGGTGGGTGAGTGGGTGGAAGCTGGGGACAGCCAGGGGGGTGGGGATGTGTCCCCCAGAGATGGTCACCCAGCATTGACCTGGGGTGCCCCAACTCTGGGCACTGGGTGAGTAGGGGCACCCCCTAAATGGGGCTTGGCCTGCAGCTGCCGAGGGGTGCAAGTGCTCAGGGGAACACATGTGTTCCCAAGGGCTGGGTGCTTTTGGGGTGAATCACTGGTGTAAGCCAAGGTGAAGCTTCCCCACCATTGCTGCTCCCCTGCCTTGGCGCTGCCCAGCCTTCACGGAAAACTTTGCTGCACAAGGTCCTTGTTGGAGTCCAATGTCCCTGAGTGACAGTGCTGCACAGGGAGGCTGGGAGGTGGCATGGTGGGGGCAGACTCCAGCTGCCTGCCAGCCCCAGTGGGACAACAGCCTGGGCACATTTAGGGGATGGGACCCCTAGGCCTGGTGTGGATCAGGTTGGCTCCTGCCCCTGGCTGGGTCCTCTGAATGGGCTTGGCTGCGACAGTGGGGTTTTGGGTTTCCATCAGCACTCATGCATCAGTTCTCAGCAGGAGCCTATTTTCCACTTGATGGGTGTGTGTGGTCTTAGGAGGGATGTGGCAGCCTGTGAGTAGTGCATGGGACACAGGTGCTCAGTGCCAGCTGGATTCCCAGCTCCTGAGTCACTGGTGTAGGCACCCTGTTAGCTGGAGACTCTGTCCGTGTCCCGGGGACTGGAAACTGGTGGTCCTACTGCCCCTGACCTGGGGACCTGCCATGCCGGGAGCTCACGACAGCCCTGGATTTATGCTCCCAGCCCCCAGCACCTGCCTCTCCCCAACCCAAAAGGGAATGAGCACCCCCACCGCCTGGCACCCCACAAGTAGACAGCTGGAGGGTTTCCATGTCAACCACAGCCACCACAGCAAAACACAGGGCCAGCACCCCGCCGAGGCGGGACCAAGCTGGGAGCAGGCACCCAGGACCTCAGCTCAGAGCTGGAACATGATGTCCCTGCTGCCAAAGGGACATGGGCATCAGACAGCCATCCCCCAGCTCCTCCTGCGAGCATCACCCCCCACCACTGCTGCAGGCACCCAGCTCAGGGCCCGGTGCTGCCGAGTGGTCCCCAGGCCACGCCTTGGGGACATCTGGGGACATTTGCATTGTGGATGCCTGGAGCCCTTGGCCCCCTAAACCAGTGGCTGCCTGGAATGGGTGGGCGCCTGCAGGATGTGGGTGGGAGGGGCAGATACGTCCTGGGGGGGTGTGGGGTGGATACTGGCGTAGGGGGGTGCCTGGGTCTGGGGTGGCCAGAGCAGGGGATGAGTGGCAGGGCCGGGTGTGGCCCTTGGCCAGCCCAGCGAGTAAAGGGCAGCGCCTTGGCATTCCGCAGCTATTCCCGGAGCAGTGGGGCTTCCAGAAAAAGCTCCTGCTGGCTATTCCCGGGTGGGTTCTGACTCACCCCTGGCTGGATGCCGGGGGCTGCACAGCACCTGCCACAGCCACCCCCCATCCTGTCACCATGATGCTGGGAAGGCACTGCTCCTGTCCCCATCCCTCTCTGCCCCGTGGACCCCTCAGTGTAGCAGGGAGCCAAAGGCAGCCCCCCAGAACAGGCACCAGCTCCTTCTCAGTGTGTTTTCACCCCACTCACGCACATGCCCAGGGGTGCCTGGCTGGGGCAGGAGCAATGGGGACAGAACACTGTGCCCCCCTCCCGCATCCCCTGGCAGCCCAGGGTGGGGTGTGTGCAGGCTTTGCTCCGGGAAGCATTCCCTGGGGCAGCAGATGGCTCTGTGGGTGGGCAGCCAGAGCTGAGCCCTGCTGGAAGGGGTTAATGGAGAGGTGTCCCAGGACAGAGCTTGTAAACACAGCTGGAGCTCCAGGGAAGTGCCGCCCCCTTGTCCTGCTGCCTGCCAGCCTGCCTGGACCCCGGCCCTGCCCGCCCTGCCAGGATGAGCACAGGGATGGCACCCACTGAGGTGGCTCCCCCCTGTGCTGGCCCACGCGTCTGAGCATGGGAAAGTGGAGTCACTGCCCGGGCATTGCTGGAGGCTGAGCGAATGGCCACCATGCCTTACATGAGCCGCCAGTGATGCACTGGGTAACCACTACCTCATCTCACTGGCATGGGTGATGATACGGAGGCCTGCGGGAGGGCAGACACCCCAGCATCGTCATGGACCACAAGGGTGGCCAGTCGTCCCTATATCCACATGGACCATGAGGGCAGCTGGGGACCCCTGGGATTCCATGGCCACAGGGGCAGGTGAATGTCCCCAACCTGTTCCTGGGCTGCGGGGATGGGTGAACACCGCCAGCATCCCCACAGATGACAGGACTAGCTGGAGATGAGTGATCTCAAGCATCTCCATAGACATGGAAGTAGCTGGTCTCCTCCAGCATCTATACATCACTGGGGGAACAAGTCACCCCTGCATCGCTATGGACCATGGGGCAACAACTCACCCTGAGGACTTACCCACGGGGGCAAGGAAGCAACTTCAGCATCCATTTAGGTTTATGGGGGACAGCTGGACAACCCCCACGTGCTGTGGGGGCAGCCAAGCACCCTCAGCATCCCTGTGCCACTCAGAAATAGGCCAGCATCCTCAGCATCCCCATCACCCAGGGACACAGTGGTAGGGGGGGACCATGGGCTGCCAGGCAGGCTGTGTGCCCATGCTGCTGGCCCTTAACCTTGGGTTGGGCGAAGGCATGGGGGCAGCTGTGGTGAGCAGCAGGCTGGGGTGGGGGGACTGCATCCTGCAGGACACCCACCAACTCCTGGGACCTATTGGGCCAGACTGGGCCATGGTTCAGGACAAGGAAGGAGAACTATCTCCTATTTAGACAATAGCACGCGCCTGGGTCTGTCAGCGCTGGGGAATGGACCTCACAATCCTTCCTTCCCTCTTAGGGTAAAGGCGCCTGGGAGACTCATGGCTGTAAAAGGAGTGGGATAGAGGGAGACGGCCAGGGGCCAGGAAGGAGGGGGATGGACACCCTGGCTGCTTCATTCCCATCCCTTGGCTCACCCCTGAGCCAGGGCCAGGCGTGAGGGGGGCGCAAGGGCCCTGGTGGCAAGGTATGGGGCCGAGGAGAGGCCAGTCCCCAGTCCCCACATCCTTTCCGGCTCCAAGCCCCAAGATGCCCACAGCCTGGGGAGGCTGTCCCTGGGCAGCTTAAATCCTGGGGGAGCAGTGGGGAGGGAGGGCCGGGGAGGAGGGGCGGCCGCGGGGATGCAGCTGGCTTCACTCACCGAGATGTCATGACCGGAGGGAGTTGTTTGACATTCCAGCTCCCAGTGCCTTCCCGGCAGCAGCCTCATCCCAGGGCCTGGCGGGAGCTGGGACTGGGCCAGCGCTGGGGCTTGTGAGCCACTTCCCAGGCTCCGCTGGTCTGGGTCAGCTTGGCCTGGGATGGAGCCTCGGGGAGGCTGAACAGGGCTGGGCAGGGGGGAGGCAGTATCCCTCCTGCTGTCTCCCCACACTGCACCCCTGCACTGCTGCTCTGCGCTTCTCGCAGCCCCTGGGGCTTCAGCCAGCATGGAGTGCCCGGGGACATGTCCCTGGGATGGGACTCTGGCAGGGTCCCCGGGTTCTAGCTCCTCATGCCAGCAGATCTTGCATGCAGACGGGGCTTTCCTAAGAGCCTGTGGAAAGTCCAAGGTGTCTGTCCACCCTCTGCGAGCCATGGGGCCCCTGCCTGCACAGAGCCAGCCCGGAAGGCTGTCATGTCAAAGCTGAGGAAAGGCCACTTCAGACAGTTTGTCCTAGAATGGGATGAGGAGGATGCTTCTGTTTAACCCCTCTGAGCTGCTTCCCCTTTGAGCAGCAGTGCCCAAGAGCGAGTTTCTTCTCGCTGGGGCACACCAACCCTGCACCCACCCACCCTGAGGGATGGGGATGGAGATCAGGGCTCTCCAAGTCTGGGGTGGGCTTTGCACCACCCTGCCTGAAGCCCCAGAACAGGGTGCTGAGCACCACTGGACATGCCACCCCTTGGAGTCACATCCACCCCATACCCCCAGCCGGCAGGGCAGTGGGATGGGGTCACAGGAAGGGAGGGCTGAGCAGCAGAGCTGGCACTGTGCTCACCCAAACCAAGACTCCTGGGGTCCCCCACGGTGGTGTGGGCACCCACCTGCCCCTCTGCACCCAGGCCAAGGACTGGCGTGCCATCGTGGTGGCACTCGTCGGGCAGGCAGGGCACATGTGCGAGGCTTGGGGATGCGCAGGGTGCTCTCGGAGCAGGGCCAGGAGGAGGAAGGATGCTGTCTGTTTTTCCATCTTCTCCCCTCCACACCCCACAGCCCCCCCTTCCTTCCATCCTCCCCCCTTGCGCTGGGATGAAACAAACTCATCTGGAAATACCTTCCCTTTTAAAGGCAGGCTCCGCCAGGCAGCATGTACCCTCCGGGAAGCTGCTGCCTTACGCTGCAACTAGGCAGCGTGGAGGGGGTCAGGGCATGAAGGGGATTTCAGGGGGGGCAGTAGGCAGCATGGCTGTGGGGCCCAAAACTTTGCTACCCCTTCAGGTGTCAGGGAGCAGCCAGGCAGGAGTGCTTCCCAGAGCCAGGGCAATCGAGGATTCTACTATGACCAAGCCCAAGCCTAATTTTCCATGCCAGTGCTGCCATAGGCAAACCCTGGCACTGCTTGGCACCTTGCCTTGCAGCCAGGGTGGGGGTCCAGAAGCTGTGGGGCCAGACAGGGCTGAGTACTGCTCCTGCTGCTGAGTCACCCAATGCCCGGTGGGTGGCACGCGGTCCTCTTCGACAGGGCTTCCAGGGACAAAGGCGCTGGGGCTGTGCCAGATGATGTCACCCAAAACAGGTTGGCTTGGGCAGGGCTGGAGGTAACCAGGTGTGCCGGGAGGGCTGGGGAGAAGGGGTGCTGCCCAGGCAAGGGGCAACGCCCTGAGGGGTTCCCCCAGCATAGTACCCCTCCCTCAGGATGTTCTCTTTAGCTGGCATGGGTTTGTGGATTGCCCCAAGGGTCCCTGCCCTGGCCTACAGAAGGTGGGAAGCTATGGTGGAAGTTCTGGGGCGAACTGGAGTGCTCCCCATTCTGGGAAGGTTTGGGGAGCCGGGCTGACCTTTCTGCTCCCCAAAGTATTGCCAGGCCAAGAGGGAGGCTGAGGAGATGGGGCAGAGCCTGCAGTGCCTTGGGATGACCTGGGGACCTTGTCCAGCTCTCAAGGTGACAGGGACCAGGGAGGGGCTGGGGCTGCTCTGAGCAGGGTCCCCATCCAGTTGTGGTCTCCAGGTCTCTTGGCCTGGCGCAAGAAGGGTTAACAGGGTGCCTCCCCCAGCTATAAATACCACGTATGTCCCACGCGTATGAGCTCGGGAGGCTATTTTGGTTGGGTGCCTGCTGCTTCAGGAATGTGCCAGAGTGAGGACCTGGGGGGTGACGTCACCATCACTGGTCTTGCTTTGGATCCAGCACCTGCTCGGGGTCACTCAGCAGCCCCCCAAAAGTGCCCAGCCCTGGGCCACTGCTTAGCCCCCCATATCAGAAATGGGGGTTTGGGTGGTGGGTCAGCACAAGCACACTAAGGACAGGGGTCCCCCCACATCAACCCCTCCCCAGAGCCCTCCCTTGCCCCCTTTCTGTGTGTGGGGGGGCTGGAGTCTGGCCCCACATGGAGAGTTGAGCCTGGTGCTCTTGCCATGGGGTGTGTCAGGGCATCATCAGGGGCATTTTGGGGTGCTCAAGGCCAATGAGGAGACTGTGGCCACTGGGTATGGAGTCTGTTTCAAGGGGTTCAAGTGATGTTGTGAAGGGCTGAGCCCCATTCTTTCCCCCCAGCATCACCCCCGGCCATCTCTCTGTCCAAGCCCCCTGTGAGTGTCACTGCACCCCAATGGGGGTCTGGCAGCTCACCACCAGCCTGTCCCCCATTCCTCCCCTTGCACCCCCAGGGATGAGGCTACACAGGGTCAGCTCAGGGGGGGAGTCTGATACATTGGTGGAATCTAGGGGTGCCCGGGGGTCCACGGCCATCGTCATCGTCCACTCGGGGACCCAGAGCCCCGTGGTGCGGGCAGGTGAGGGGTGGTGGGCGGGGGCTAGTGGCTGTTTCCCCCCCCGCAGCAGCATCCCCCAGCTGCCCGGCAGCAGGAGGGGCGGGTGATGTCAGCAGGATACAAATAGCGGCAGAGCGGGTCCCCTCCCGAAGCCTCTCCGAGCTGCCGGCCGCTCGCCAGTCCCCGCTGCCTGCTCCCTGCTCCGGCCTCGCCGCCCCACACCGCCACCATGAGCCAGTCCTACTCCTCCAGCCAGCGGGTCTCTTCCTACCGCCGCACCTTCGGCGGTGGCTCCCCGGTCTTCTCCCGTGCCTCCTTTGGGGGCAAGGGTAGCAGCGGCAGCTCTGTCACCTCCCGTGTCTACCAGGTGTCCCGCACCTCGGCCGTCCCCAGCCTGTCCAGCTTCCGCACCACCCGTGTGACGCCCCTGCGCTCCTACCAAAGTGCCTACCAAGGTGCCGGTGAGCTGCTGGACTTCAGCCTGGCCGATGCCATGAACCAGGAGTTCCTCCAGACCCGCACCAATGAGAAGGTAGAGCTGCAGGAGCTCAACGACCGTTTCGCCAATTACATTGAGAAGGTGCGCTTCTTGGAGCAGCAGAATGCCCTGATGGTGGCCGAGGTCAACCGCCTGCGGGGCAAGGAGCCCACCCGCGTGGCTGAAATGTACGAGGAGGAGCTGCGGGAACTCCGTCGCCAGATAGACGTGCTCACCAGCCAGAGGGCTCGTGTTGAGGTCGAGCGCGACAACTTGCTTGATGACCTGCAGAAGCTCAAGCAGAGGTGAGTGGGGGGGCCCTGATCTGTCCCTGTGGGCATCTATCCATGCCTCTCCATTCCTAGGGATGGGTGGTGGCAGAACTTGCCCAGGAAGCTCCTTGGATGCTCACTGCTGTCCTTGAGTCCTGTGCTCAGAGTCCCTTGCAGCCCCACTCCCCTGTCCCCCGTGCCTTGTTTCTTGGGGTGGGAGAGCATTTTGGCTGTGCCTTTTGCTGGCTGCCCTCACCTGCAAGGCACTTTGCGGGGTGCCAGGTCCTGGTATGGTGGCTCTGAGTTTTGGGAGGGAAAAGGGCACCTGCAACCCTCTCTGCCAGTGCTGGGTGCTCCCTGGCCCTTGGTGTGGGGCAGTCCAGGGGGACCTGGTGCCACGGTGTGTGACAGGGAGGTGGTCTCAGCCTGGGCATCTCAGCAGGGCACTCCAGATAGCCACTGCCAGCCCTTGCCAGGCTGCACCCAGAGGTCAGGACGGCTCTGGCAAGCAGGAGTGTCCCCCATGCCCTCCCTTCCAGTGGGGATGTGGCCAAGCTGTGATGTCATGGGACCTCCAGAGTTGGGGTATCAGAGTGCTCTCCCCTGGGAGCCCCATCCCTGCTCACATCAGGGAGGGCTGGCCAGCCCATGGGTGAGCTGAGACCCGAGGGACAGACAGACAGACGGAGCCAGACAGGCAAGCGGAAGCAAGGGGGAGGATGATGTGTGTGGGGGTTTTCTCCACCAGCTCCGGATGTGAAGGAGGGAGGGGAGGAAGCAGGCCCGCTTCCGCAGGCCAGGGATGCTCCAAGCCTGACGTGGGTGTCCTCAGTGCCTGGGGAGCAGCGGGGATGCCCCAAGGATGCTGTGGGTCTGGATGGTGCTGGGGAGGGAGCTGGGGCCAGGGGGGAAAAACCACAAGGGCGACTGGGCTGAGTGACCCCCCGAGGGACTGACCAGTGAGGGGGAACCTGGCAGCAGGGTTGGATGCTCAGGGGGAACTGCGTGCTCTGATGCTGGTCTACACCTTCTCTCCTGGCCCCTGTGCCCCAGGGGCGCCGAGTCCCTCCATCTCCTGGGGGTGACACAGCCTGCTGCCCTCCCCATGACCTCAGCCTCTGCCCCAGATGGTCGGCACTGGGGACCTGGTGAGGCAGAGTCCCTGATGCTGAGAGGCTGGAGATGGCAGACTGGAGGACCCCTGAATGTCAGGGGAGGAGTAGGGCTCAGAACAAACGGGTGTTGGGTTCCTGCCACCCTGTGTGCCAACACTGCCCGGGCACCTCCTTCTCCTCCCCGCCGCCTTCCCCCTGACCAGCAGTCTGTGGCGATGCCCCCTCCCTTGGCACAGCCTGGTCCCACCAGCTCTGACCTTGGCCTCGCAGCCCAGCAGTCCCCCTTCCATATTCCCATCCCACAGCATCGCTGAGACATGCCTGTCCTCCTGCTCCCCCCAGGACGGCTCAGCTGGTGGCCATCACTCAGGCCCCCCATGCCAGACCCTGCGCTCTGTCCCCCCGGCTGCTGGCCACTCTCCCCTATAAGGGCCGGGGCAGCGCCTGTGGCACCGAGCTGACCTCATGCCTTTGTACTCCCTCCGGCGTTGACTATAATAGGGAATGGGAGGAAGAGCCCCTGGCCCCCTGCCAGCCCTCCCGCTGCCCGCCGGGAATGCAGGACAACCCGACATCTTCCCACTGCACCACACTGGGTTTGGGGACAGCCTGGGGGGACATCGCTGCCAGGGGATGGTGTTCCCTCCCGGTGTCCCTGACCTTCCCCTCTCTGCCCTCAGGCTGCAAGAAGAGATCCAGCTGAAGGAGGAGGCTGAGAACAACCTGGCTGCTTTCAGAGCTGTGAGTACCGGCCCCCCTTGCACAGAGTGGGACTCCTCGCCTCCCCTCCTATCCCATCACCCAGTCCCAGCACTGGGAGACAGCGTTGCACCCTCCAGCCCCTATGCATGGCCTCTGTGCTCCTCCCGTGTCCCCGCTGCTGAACCTTGCTCTCTGTGTCCCCCCAGGACGTGGACGCAGCCACACTGGCACGCATCGACCTGGAAAGACGCATTGAATCCCTGCAGGAGGAGATTGCCTTCCTCAAGAAGGTGCACGAAGAGGTAGGTCAGGGGGAGCCCCCCTTTCTCGTGAGCACCTGTGGGGCCAGGGGATGCAGCAGGTGCCCTGAGGTGTCACCTTGTCCCCTCCAGGAAATCCGGGAACTGCAGGCTCAGCTGCAGGAGCAACACATCCAGGTAGAGATGGACATCTCCAAGCCCGACCTGACGGCTGCGCTGCGGGATATCCGTGCCCAGTACGAGAGCATCGCTGCCAAGAACATCGCCGAGGCTGAGGAGTGGTACAAGTCCAAGGTGCGGGTGGTGGCGAGCTCCAGGCTGACCCCAGCACGGTGGGTCCTGGCCCTCTTAGTGGCCATACCCACTGACCCTGCTCTCTCCCCAGGTGTCCGACCTGACACAGGCGGCCAACAAGAACAACGACGCGCTGCGGCAGGCGAAACAGGAGATGCTGGAGTACCGGCACCAGATCCAGTCCTACACCTGCGAGATCGATGCCCTCAAGGGCACGGTGAGCCATGGGAAGCATTGGGGTGACCTCCTGCTGGGACCTGCTGCTTGGGGACCTCTGGAAAATCTCTGGGGTGGGGGCTTCTTCACAGTGCTCTGAGTTGCTGTTGGGGGGGAAATAATTCCTCAAATTTGGGTTTCAGTCAGGGCTTCTACTAGGGGTTTTGGCAGAGCCCTGGGTGCTGATTGCAAAAGGTGCCCCAGAGCAGGAGGCTCCTGGCAGGCGGGCGCAGGGCTCGGGGTGTCTGGTTGCAGGCTGGGAGGGTGGTTGCAAACAAACAAGGCACAACAGTCCTGCTCTGGTATGGCCATGGTCAGAGGAGCCAGCCAGCAGCTGCCAGTGTGGCAGTGCCACCCCTGGGCAGACATCCGCTGCTCCTGCACCTCTTCATGCCCTCCCACTGGGGTAGGATCGCTTTGCTGGGGGTTCTGACCATCTGGCAGAGGTTGCTCATTACCTGCCCAGCTTGCCCCTGCCAGACGCTGCGCCTCAGCACTGGGCAGACGGAGGGTGACATCCACCCAGTGGGCCCCCACATCAGCTGAAGCCAGCCCAGGGCTGGCCATGTCTCTCCCTGAGTCCCTGGCCCTCCCCTAGGACCCCCCAGCACACCCAGCTCCCACCCCAGCTACCTCCTGGCCCCTCCGTGTTTTCCCCCTCACTGAACCCTCTTGTTCCCCCCAGAATGACTCGCTGATGCGCCAGATGCGGGAGATGGAGGAGCGCTTTGCCGGGGAGGCCGGTGGGTACCAGGACACCATCGCCCGGCTGGAGGAGGAGATCCGGCACCTGAAGGATGAGATGGCCCGGCACCTGCGTGAGTACCAGGATCTGCTCAACGTGAAGATGGCCCTGGACGTGGAGATCGCCACCTACCGCAAGCTGCTGGAGGGCGAGGAGAGCCGGTGAGCATCAGGGGTCAGGACAAGGTGGGGGAACCTGCTGGGTCAGCAGTTTTTTGGGAGTCCCACCCCGTGAACAGCTCCCCAAGGACTGGTGGTGGCTGTTAGTCAGTTCTTCCCTCTGTGTTCCCACAGGATCAGCATCCCCATGCACCAGACCTTTGCCTCCGCACTCAATTTCCGAGGTGAGCATCACCCTGTGAGGAGGGGAGCCTGGTATGAGTCCCTGTGGGTCCCAAGTGTGGGAATACATTTCCCTCATGGGGGGCTGCAACCAGATTGATGGGTCAGGGACCCGTGGGTGCTACAATGTGCCTCTGAGGTGGGGACACTCAGTTGAGTATTGCCATGAGCTGAGGTGGGAGTTAAGCCAGGGCTCCTGAAGCCCCCCAGCAGCCCCAGCCCCACTGCTGTGTCCCCATGCCACACGTCCATGTGGTCCTATCCCCTGTGTCTTCCCACCCGCAGAGACCAGCCCAGAGCAGCGTGGCTCTGAGGTGCACACCAAAAAGACTGTGATGATCAAAACCATCGAAACTCGTGATGGAGAGGTGAGCAGAGGGTGGTACTGGGGAGGGTAGCGGGGTGGCAGGGAGGACCAAGCATGGTGCCTCTCCCCTTGTTCAGGGCTCCGGTGCCAGCCCAGAATGCCATCTCATGGTGCTTCTCTCCTTGCAGGTGGTGAGCGAGGCAACCCAGCAGCAGCATGAAGTGCTGTAGAGGAGGCTGCCCCAGCAGCTCATCGGCACCTTCTGTCCCTGCCTCCGTCCCGCCGCCAAACCCCCCTCCTGCCCCCCACTTTGCCCCTCGGCGCTCCCCCAGCACTGCCTGAGGGGTGTCCCCCTGCGCAGCCCCCTCTGAGCCCCCCGCAGCCCTTGGGCTCTCTCCTTCAGCTTCAAAAGTCTTGCTCTGCTTCGCAGCTTTGCAGCAGCAACGCCAGCGTAAGGATCAGTCCCCGGCCAGGGGGGCGGCAGGGGGGAGGGAGGGGACAGGCAGGAGGGGCTGGGGGGAGCAGGTGGTGGCCTGGGCCAGCTCCCTGGAGAGCCGGACGGTCCCAGCAGCGGGTTCTGGATCCCCCCGCAGCCCCCTCCCTGCACCGGGCACGGGCTTGGGGTTGTTCCCGCAGGAGCAGGGACCTGTCCCCCCCACCCCCAGCACCGCTGGCCTCCCCGGAGCTGGCACTTCTCTGGGAGGATGGCAGCGATGCCAGGGATGGGGAAAAGCGGGGTCTGGGCCAAGCCCCCCATTCTCCGCCTGGTTTGGAGCCAGGGTGCTCCCAGCCTGCGTTCCCCCCCCAGCTCGGGGGGGCTGGGGCCCTGCGCCCCCCCCAGCCCA
>VZTM01023471.1:0-11708 GCA_013400555.1 Jacana jacana | reverse complement strand
GGGGATGGGATGGGATGGGGTGGTGGGGAGGCAACTGGGCCAGGATGCACAGATGGCCTGCGTCGCCCTGAGCCATCTTTCCCATGGGCTGCAGGGTCCCGCATAAACATCTGTGTCCCTCACACTGAAGATGCCCCAGAGCATTTTGATGTCCATGGTGGTGGGTTTCCCAGTTGCACTGGGTGGGGGAGCCCTCCTGGCACTGGGAGCTGCAGCAGTTGAGCCCTGATCAGGTTTGGAGGTGACTGTCCCCTGTTGCCCCCATACACCCAGGACTCCACACCATGGCCTGGTGGCTCTCAGCACCACAGCTGCCCCCTTTCTGCCCTAATCTTGCCAGCTCTGCCCCAGACCCACACCTGCACAGGGTCTCTTAAAGCCCCCCCCCCCCATTGCCACTGACCTGCAAGCAGAGCCCCCCTTATTCCAAGTCTACTTGTTCCCCAACCTGCCATGAACATCAGTCCCACCACCCCACAGCTGCCCACAGCCCAGGCTGAACCTCCAGCCTCCACCTGTCCCCTACACTCTCTCTCCCCCAACACATGTGCCCCCCTCCCCATGGTCGGAGTGCAGGGGTCTTGGCTTCCACTCCTTCACCCCAGCGATGGGAACCCAGGGTCGAGCATCCCATGGTGGGGGGAGAGATTCAGGGTTGCTCAGCTCTGCCCCAGGAGGAGTTGGAGCATCTGCACTCCCCTGCCAGGCAGCCGAGCCCTGGGAGGGCAGTGGGCTTGGCAGACGGGGACATTTTAGGGACAATGCAGGTGCTGCTGCCGGCAGTGGGGACGGGGCTGGGGGTCCCTGATGGAGAGGCTANGGCAGAGGAGGGCAGTGCCCGTCCCCCCCATCATGGGGACCCCCAGCAGCAGGAGGCTGCATGGGGCCAGGCTTGGTGAGCCGAGAGGGTACCCGTAGGTGGACACAGGAGAGAGGAGGAGTGAGTGAGTGGGAGAGAGGGGGGAGAGAAGGAGAGGAGCTGGAGAGAGGCCCGGGGGNATGAGGCCGGCCAGGGCCCGGGGGAGTAGGGTGTTGGACCTCAAGGGCTGTCTCCAGCAGGTGGCCCTGTGACATCGAGGACGATCCCCAGGACTTCCCTGGGGAGGGATGAAACTGCCCTGCTCAGGTTGGCAGGGCCTGGGCTCTGCCCCTGGGGCTGAGGGAGGACAATCGGGGGAGAGCAGCCCTATACCTGCAGGGCAGCACGGGCAGGGACAAGGCCCTGCACTGGGCTCTTGGCAGATTCTCCTCCGGCCCCCAGAGATCCTGGGGCTTCCTCAGCTGCTCTGCAGCCCAGCTGAGGGTCTAGCAGAGCGTCCTGCTCCAGTGTCCCACAGCCACCCAAACTGGGGATATCCTGGGACCTTCTCCTCTCCAGTGATGCTCCGTGGCTGCCAATACCCTTGGGCTAGTGGCAAAGGGCTGTGCCAAAGCCAGCGGGGCTGGCCTGCAGCTGGGAAGCAGCGTGCTGTGCTGCTCATGTCCTCCTCACCAGATTTACAGTCCCTGGTGAGAGTGGCCAGTGCCAGGTGCCCAGACATGTGCCATGGTGCCAGGAGCCCCAGGGGAACCCCTGCCTTGCCTGGGGGTGGTGAGGCAGCAGGTGGCACAAGTCACTTGCTGCCTGGAGCGTGGCATGTGGGAGTTCTGGTGGGGCACCCCAAACCTGCATAGTGGGGTGCTCCTGCTCCAACCAGGACTTACATGGGGCATGGAGTGGTGGTGGCCAGGACCCACACTGCCCAGGGCAGCAGGGCATGGGCTCAGTGAGAGAAATGAGGTGTCGCTGTGTTTGCAACCTCCCTGCAGGGTGGGTTTGGGATGAGCAGGAGTCCCCCCTCTGCTGCCTACCCCGTTCTGGGGATGGGGCAAAGGGGCCCTGTGGGGCCGGCTCCTACCCGGGGTCTCGCGTTGCAGGAAGCATGATGGTGTCCTTTCCCTCCACATGCCACCAGGGTCTCTCTGTCCCGATCCGGTGACACCATTGGAGAAGGGGAAGGCGGGGGGAGGAAGGCTGGGTTCCCGTCCCGTCCTCCCCCCCGAGTCTCACTGCTAATATGGAAAGCCTCTGGCCCCTTTCTATCTTTGCAAGAGGAGCTGGGCTGCAGGGCCGGGGCGGCGGGTGCGGAGAGGGGGAGCCCGGCCAAGGAATGTGACATATCAGAGGCAGCTGCCACTTCGAGAGAGGGGGCAGAAGGAGCACAGCTCGCCGGGGGCCGCACGGGACGGGACGGGTGAGGGGGGGGACGCCACGGCCTCAGCGCTGGGAGGGCTCGGCCAGCGGCTGGCACCCGTGGGGGCTAGCACCTAGGCCGGCGGAGGAGCAGGTGCCGAAGTGCGGGGCGGGCTCGGGGTGGCCGCGGAGCATGGGGTGTGGGTGCTGTGCCGTGCCGGGTGCTCAGTGAGTGGTGGCTTGGCCAGCGGCAACCCGAGCCCCCACCTAAAAATAGCCCCTTGCTTGCCCACGGCGCTGCGACCTTCGGGGCTGCTGCCGGCTGGGGGGGAGGCACTGAACCGGACGGCACCTGGGCTGGGGGGTACCCCTGGCAGGTGCCCAGCACCCCCAGGCTGCAGGCAGGGGACAAAGAGGGGCACAGCTTGGGACGGCGGGGGTCACGGGCACAGGCAGTGGGGCTGTGGACCATGCACCGAGCACAGGTACGCAGCGGCTCGAGCAAGGCCAGCGGGGACCCTCGTGCGGCCCCACCGAGCCCCGGCATCCCCTCAAAGCGCGCCAAGGTCACATCAGAGCCAGGGGCACCAGGGGAGCGCCCAGCTCGCTCAACGGCACCAGTTTTTGTGCGGAAGCTGAAGAATGCAGCCATTGGCACCGGCTGCGACATCCGGCTGCGGGTGGTGGCTGTGGGCAACCCCCAGCCCAGCCTCCGCTGGTATCGGAACGAGGAGCCGCTGGCCCCACGCGAGGAGGAGTATGGCACCCTCTGGATTCGGGACAGCAAGAAAGAGGATGCTGGCGTGTACACCTGCGTTGCGGAGAACGAGCTGGGAGAGGCCATGACCAGCGCCGTGCTGGCCATCATTGACATGGAAGGTAAGGACAGCGTGGCTGCACTGGCACGGCTGTGGGCGCAGGTTTGCCGAGGCTGGTGGCAGTGCTCCATGGGCTCCTGCCGTGGTGTGTGCCCAGGGCCAGCCAGGGCCAAGCTTTGCTGTGCCCCCGTGGCTGCAGGCTGGGGTGCCTGGTGCCGGCAGCAGTCCGGTGCTTCTCTGGCCTGGAGCAAGCATGTGGCTGCAGTGCCGGCTGCCAGTCCAGGCAGGGTGCCAGGGCTGGGCACGGAGGTGTTGGGAGCATGTGATGCTCAGCCTGCTCAGGGCAGGGGGAGAGAGAGAGACACGGCTCGGGTGCGTGGCACCAGTGCTGCCACCCTCCACAGCCATCAACCCAGTCCCCAATAGCCCCAGGTCCCCCCGCACAAGCCACCCCCGTGCACTGGGTGCCTGGTGGCATCACCATCACTTCTGTGTACCGGGCACTGGGTCTGCACTGGGAGAACTGGGTGGAGGAGCCTGACGCTATAGGAGGCGGGGCTGGAAAGTGGGTGGAGCCTGTGGTCCGAACTGGGCGGGGCCTGGTGGTTAATTAGTGGGGGTGGAGGGTTCTCTTGTTGGTCCTCCAGAGGCCTATGGTTACCCTGCTGTTCACTAACCCGGGTTGTGGCAAGCTCTCTGTGCTCATCTGCTCCACGGGGTGCAGATGGGCCCTTGCATGGGTGGGCCTCATCCTGCACGGGGGCCGAGGCAGCTTTGGGGCTCAGCCTCCTCTGCCCCAGGATGGAGCCACCTCCCTGGGGTGTTGCAGCCCATGTGGTGCTCACTGGTGGCACCGTTCTGAGATGTGAGCAGTGCCATATGCATGGGGACAGTGAAGGTAGAGACCAAGGGATGAGGAGCTGAGCTCCAAAGCACAAGTGAAGGAGCTGTGTGTGGGGTTTTGCAGCACAGGAGAGGTGCTGGAGATGCTGCACTTTGCAGGGGGAATCTGAGTGGCAGTGAAGGGGCAGCAGTAGCCTTCTCCGCACTGCGGGGAGCACTGGAGGAAGATGAGGAGTTGCTCTGTGTGAGCTGGGAGGCTGGAGGAATGGTGTTTGGAAGGTGGAGGAAGGTGTACACGCTGCTCATGGGCCTGGTGGGGGACAGGGAGAGCAGAGAAGTGCACAGGAGGGGTCCTGCCCCGCAGTGGGTCTCTGCAGGGTCGTTGTGCATCACGTCTTTGGGAACCACAGCGCCGTGCGTAGAGCAAGCGAGAGACATGCACTAACCCAGGAGGCAAGAGCAGCCTGTCCTGGGGGGGCTGGTGGGAGGGGGTTCACCCTGTTCTGGCACCCCGGTATGCCACCGCACCTCTCCGTGGCTCTGCCGGCCCAGGCCCCCCTGCCTCTGCCCAGCAGCAATGCCTGATTTCCCCAGGTGCCCGTTCCCGTTGTGCTGACGCACGTGTCCCTGCTCTCGATTCCCCGCCGCCAGCCCTTGCCGCTGCCTTTCTGGAGCGGCTGAGGGAGGGACGGAGCAGCCAGGATTGCCTAATGCGTGGGGTGAATGTCACCCTGCCCCTGGCGCTCCTCCCGGCAGGCATTGCCATCGAGCAAACAGCCACCCAGAAAGTCAGCCCTTGGGCAGGGATGCCTCTGGAGCCACGCAGGCTCTGGGGCAGGGGGCTGGGTGAGGAGCTACAGCAGCCCCTGGTGTGGCTTTGCCTCTGCCCCAGGGCAGAATGGTCTCTGAGGTGTGCTGTGGTAGTGACCAGGGAGCACTATGCCCCCACCAGAGGCTGAGAGGGGTCCTGGTGTGGAGTGATGAGGTATGGTGGAGGTGTCCAGCCCTGTCACCTGGCCCTGTTGCAGGGTGCTGGCACGCCTCGTGTTGTTCCCCTGAGGCCATTTTCTCTGTGCCAGCAGCCAAGTGGTGAGACGGGTTATCATGTGAAATGGAGGAGCCATGCTACCGCTCTGCACCCGCCTGCCTTGATACCCTGCTGAGCAGGGAGATGTGGCTTGCCAGCCTCCAGCATAGAGGCCCTGGCTGCTCAGGGTCTCCCCATACCCCCCTGCTGAGACCCTGCTCTCTGGGGACCATGGAAGTTCTGCTGATGGCTGTACCATCCCTGTGACGGGCAGGGACACCCCATGCTTGTTCCCTGGGGAGCCCAGCAATCCAGGTCATTGGCCAGATGAACAGGGAAGGTGGATGTCTGCAAGGACCCTGGGCAAGACAAGTTCTTTTTCTGGGCTCAGGCTTCTGGCAGCCCATATCTGGAGGTACTGGGGTGCCATTGCTCCTTTTCACTCTGCTGGGTCACCGTCTCTGGTGGGCAAAGGGCTCCATCCTCCACCTTCCCTTCCGAGTGCAGGAAGGCCAGGCTGCAGCTCTCTATGGGGCTGACACTGGCTCTCCCCAAGGTGGCTCAGGTCACGGCTGGTGGGGTGGGGGGGGCTCCATGATGCCCAGCTCCACGCTCAGTCCCAGCAGCTCCTCCTGCACCAGCTCAGCATTCCCCCTTGCTCACACAAGCCTGATTTAGCTCCTCTAATCCCTTGCCCTGAATCTGTCGCTCCACCCCACTAATGATTTTCTCCTGCTCTTCTCCCAGGTCCCCTGAGTGTGTCAGTACCTGCCATGGGGGGCAGGGAGTGCTCGTGTGGGGCTGGCCAGGGAGGTGGATGCAGGGGCTCCTGGGGCCACACCACCCTCACCATGTCCTACCACCCCAGCTGTGACCACTGCTCTGCCCCTCTCCTGATGTAGGTTCTCTCTTGTGCCCCAGCTCCATGGGTGCAGGTAGGGTGCTCTGTCCCCCTCACGTTGGCACCAGGCTGGTCCAGGGGCTTCCCAGGTCCATGCAGGGACCCTCCAGACCCTTCCAGCCACACTTGTCCCCCCTGTTTACCAGTTCGCCCCCAGGCTCACTAAAGCCCGTATCGCCTCTCATCTGCATCTCCTGAATTTTTTCCCCATAAACCGGATTAAATCACCTCTTAAGAACCTGAGCTAATCTCCTTCTAAAGCCCAGCCCTCCTTGCTGTGCCAGTGCTGCCTGATCCTCCCTGCCTGGGCTGCCTCTAGTTTCAAGGTTGGATGTGTCCGTCTTGGGCTCCCGGCACAGCGTCTTGCTCTGCTCGCCTCCACCTGCACTCAGCAATCAAACCGCTTTGGAACCTTTCCTCTGCCCAGGGAACAGCCTGCACCGGCCGGGATTTGGGGGCAGGGAAGAGGGCAGGAGCTGCCTGTGCCTGGTGGCCCTGTATGGCCACTTCCTGTCCAGCTCAGTGGGGCAGTGTGGGCATGCTTTTGGGGCTGGTGGTGTGTGGTGATGGCAATGGCACCTCGGTGGGGACGGCTGCACTGACATTGTCCCTGGTGGCTCACCACCTCTGCCCATTTATCTCAGTGCCTAATTTTAGTCCCTTACTTTGCAGCACCATGCCCATGTTTAGTGCCAGCTGCCCCTTCTCTCTGGAGGAAACCTGTCCAGAGGAACCCCTGCCAGCCCTGCTCAGGGACTGAGCAGACCTAAAGCCTCTTTTTGCCATTTCCTCCCTCCTGTGGGACTCTTGGGGCTGCCTCAGTTTCCCTTTGGAGTCCCTGGCTGTCATGCTCCATCTCCCTGACTGTCCCCTGAACTCCTGGGCACATCAGCATCTCGGAGAAGCCCAGGATGCAGCAAGGCTCCAGCTCAGGTTGCTATGCCCCACTGTGGGGTAGGCACCATGCTGGGCTGTGCCAGCTCAGGAGCTGCCTCTGTAGAGCTGCTTGGTCAGTGCCACCCCAGTACTGGTCCCAGCCGGTGCAAGGACAGGTCTCCTGGGCTTGACCTGCCTCTCAGGATGCCCACAGCCAGCAGGGTGGATGGATGGGCAGTGCAGCCACCGGTCCCCAAGCACAGCCATGCACCATGAGCTGTGCCCATTCCCTGGACCTGGGGGTGGCACCAGGGCCAGCCTGTGGGAAGCTGCTGGCCACTTGGGCCCCCAGCTCTGTTCCCAGCCACCTGGACAGGGGGCTGGCGTGGTGGCCACGCGTGCCGGCTCCCCGTCCCGGGGCGCTGTGGACTGGGAGGGCTGCTTGCCCCATGAGCGGAGCAGTGGGTGCAGCTGTCCAGTCAGTCACCTCCACCCCTGCCCTCTTGCCTGCTGCTGAGGGGTTATTTTTGCTGAGGAATGTGCCATCCCCTCGGATTCTGACAGGCTGCAAGGCTTGTGTTACAGCCGAGAGGCCGAGACCCAGGCCCGCGAGCGGGTAAATATAGTACCACCGCCCGGGCTGCGTGATGGGGCGAGAGCTTCTTCCTCCTCCTGGGCTGCCCAGTGCTCCATGCTCTCCTCCTGCCTCCTGACAGCAGGTTGCTGGCTTGTGCCCTGGGCATGGTGACACTGGGACACTAGCTGCTTCTACCCTGCTGCCTGCACCCTTGCCTGCTTCCTCCCCCTGCCCTCTGCATGCAGTCTCTAAGCCCCAGAGAGGGGGGATGCTAGAAGTGGGGCTGGCAGATGCCTCCTACCATCCTGCTCCATGCCGAGGCACCCCAAGCCAAGGTCACGTTGCTGTCCTGCGTCACCTCTGCCTGCAGCCGGCACTGTGTACTAAGGGCACCCTTCCGGCAGCAGCAAGTGGAAGAGATGCTGGGGGGGGACACCTGGGGTGTCGCTGGCACTTGGGAGAGGGGGCACAGCAGAGCATTGCTCTTCCGCAGGACCGGAAAGCTGCTGCAGTGCTGCCCTGTCCTGTGAGGAGGGCCATCTCACTGATTTATTTCCCCCTGGGAACAGGGATGGGGACAATCCCCCACCTCCCCAGGCTGCCAGCACATCCCCACCTCCTGCAGACCATCCCCAGTAGCACTGGGAGGTGCAAACACGTAAGCGATTCATGCCCAGGCCTCCTCCTACCCAAGACGGCTGCATACACCCGCCACCCATAGTTATTCCAGCACTGAGACAAGGGGGCTGACAGCTGGGGCTGGGTGGCTGGTGCCCAACTAGTGCTGTGGTACAGGGGCAGGATCCCTGCAGAGCAGCTCTGGAGGCCCAGCAAGGTCTGGGGAGCTGTGGTTCTCTCAGCAGAGCATAATTATTCCTATCTGCAAAAAGCTATCTGCTTTGCTCAGGGCCAGTGTGTGTCCAGCAGGTAAAGCTGGGTGGCAATGGGGCCACCTGCTCCAGCTCTGCCCCTTGACCATGCCATGGCCACTCTGTCCCCTGGCCCCTGCCCTGTGTCTCGGCCCTGCAGACGGGTAGGGCACTGCCAGGGTATCCCCAGCAAGGGCAGGGCAGAGGGACCACCCTGCACCCAGCAGGCTGCTGTCACCTCCCACCAGACACCTTCCTTGCCTTTGCAGGGGGATTTGCTGGTGTTGCTGCCTCTGGAAAGGACTTCTGGGTCCCACAGCTGGTGCAGGCCCTCAGAGGTGACCCAGCTGCTCCCTGGGGTGAGCATCTCTGGGGCAGCCACTCCTGGGTTTTTTGCTGAGAGATGGCTGAGTGGCAGAGGTGCGGTGTCAGGGAAAGGCTGTGTGCCTGGCCAGCCAAGAGACATGGCCACTGGGGCAGAAGACATGGCACTTGGAGGATACCCAAATGACTGTATTGTGTCTGGACACATGGTCCCTCCCTGGGGCTGTCCCTGCAGGTACTGTGGTGGTAGCATCCTTGCCCTGGCACCACCATGTGCCAAGCCCAAGCCTTGGTGCACCTTCCTGGTGTCCCTGACCAGGCTTTTATCCCACTAAAATGTGAAAAAAAGGCACAGGCTGTGCAGGTCTGTGGCAGGACCACAGGCATCCACAGACCAGGTGAGAACACCTGCCAGGGAGAGCCTCATCCAGGGTTCTCATCCAGGTGAGAACACGTGGCAGGGAGACCCTCATCCAGGGTTCTCATCCGGGTGAGAACACGTGGCAGGGAGAGCCTGGGTGCATGGACCCTGGAAGACATGAACCCCACAGCCCACCCCTTTACCCAGCCCTGGCTTGGGGGTGCCCATCTCCATCCCCACTCAGGGCTGGGGGGCCTCTGGCTCTGACAGGAGATTCCCTTAGTGCCAGCTCTGGCATTTGTGGGACTCGCCTGACGTGCAGGGTCTCCACGGAAACCCCGCAGCATCACTCGAACTGTGGGACTGTCAGAAATGTTGTATAAACAGCTCCTTTTGTACTGAGTAATTTGCAAGTTATTATGAAGCCATGAAAAGCCTCACGTTGGGAGTCATGGGCTGGGAGGGGAAGCAGAGAAAAGCTCCTGGAGCTGCCAAAGCGTCATGGGGAGCGTGATGCCTGTGTGCAACCCTGCGTGGGACAGCCAGCTCCCCAGGGGACAGGTGAGCAGCATGGGGACAAGCACTTTGGTGGGGAGGCTTCCAGCAGCATCCCCACAGATGTTTTGCATTGGGAGAGGGCAGCATGAACAGCTGGTGGGGCTGGGACCTTGGCAGCCTCTCCAGGAGCCTGGAAAGGGGACTGGTGGGTGCTGTGGGGTTCAATGGGTCGGTGAGCTGGAGGTGCAGGGCACCAAGAACTGGGGAGGGTTACAGCAGGCAGAAAAGGCCCTATCGAGGCTGTGGGGCTGGGACTGTTCCTCTGACTTAAATGTAGTGTGAGCCAGAGAACAGGGACAGGCTGGCAGGGCTGGGGACACTTGGCTGGCACAGGTGTGCTGAGGTTGTGCCAGCGTTCCCAGAGCACTGATGGATCTTAATGGCCCTGGCCAGCCTCACCAGGGACCCCCACTTGCATCTTCTGCCCACATGCTGGGAACCCCATCGCAGCTCAGTCCTAGGCACTCAGTCCTGCCCTGAGCTCTCCTAGGGGTCTTCCCCCCAAGGATGAGAGGAGATCTTGTGTGTCCTGCAATATGGACAGGGCAGAAGCCTACCTCCCCTGGGTCGTGCTTGTGTCCCCATCAGCCACAAAGCAGTGGATGGTATCCTAGGGCTGAGTAGTCCAGCCCTGCCATCCTGCCAGGGTCCTGATGCACCCAGGGGTGAGGGTGCAAGGTCTGTTTTAGGGGAGTGGGTACCTGGGGATGGAAGCCATGTGCTTTGCAAGGAGAGGCTGGCTGGTTTGTAAGGGGGTATCGTGCCATGGTGTGGGCAGTACCAGGGATGTTGCTGTGAAGGACTGTGCCAATATTAGCCCTTTTTTGTGTGCAGGTGGGTCAGCAGTGCTGGGACCCACACCCACACCGTGGTGAGGGGACCTTTCTGCATTGCTGATGGCTGGAGGGTGTGAGGGACTAGAGTCTTGGCTGGGCAGTGCCATGGCACAGTGTGCTGCTGTGGGCAGGGTTGTGGCAGCTGTGGCAGTGGAGCTGCCCTGTCTGGGGGTAGCTATGGGGGCAGCACATGGAGGGCAGTCACATGCAGCGCTGGCATGGTGTGGTGTGGTGTTCTTGTCCCCGTCGGGGTGCGTGTGGGAGCTGCAGTGGTGGGTTGTGCCCCACGGTGCTGAGCACAGGAGAGAAGAGCCCCTGCCCCAGACAGTGGGGCAGGATGGACCCGTGGCAGGGGACACTGGAACAGCCGCGTCGCTGGGCAGGAGTTTCAGACCCCTGGGTGCCGCGGAGCCGAAGCCAGCGCGGGGCGAGGACGTGTGCCACCCTGCCCCGTGGCTACCCTCGCCCCCCGCCACCTGTGCCCTGCCTGTCCCCCGCCGCTGTCACTGTGTGCCAGGGCTGGCAGGGAGGCGGAGGCGGAGGCAGGCGGGGGAAGGATGGAGGGAGGAGCACTCCAGTGATGCTTCATGCTCACAGCTCCAGCCCTCCCGAGAGCCCAACCTGGCGAGCCCCTTCCTCTCCCTTCGCCGTCCCCGGCTGCCGGCGGCGGAGGATGCTCGGAGCATCGCTTGCCCCCCCGGCGTGCTGACAGCGGGGACCCCGCCGAGAGCGGGCTGGCGTCCTGCCGGGCCTGAGCCGGTGTGACCGGGCCAGAGGGGCTCTGCAGAAGCATGAAGAAGATCTGGGTGAAGAAGCGTTTCCAGGTAAGCGCTCCGGACTGCTGCGCCGGCGGGTGCCGGGAGGAGGGGGCAGTGATGGGCAGCGGGAGAGCATCAGGATGGGGCTGGGGATGAGGATGGGGATGGGGACGTCCCTCCGGCCCTGCTGCTGCCGCCCGGGTCTCTCCAGAGCTTCGCCCATCGACAGCTCCAGCCCTGCTTGCAGAGCCGCCAAGCTGCCTGCTTGTCCTCGCCAGCCCAGGCAGGATGGACAGAGGGCAGGTGCTCAGCACCGCCTGTGCTATCAGCGAGGCTGGGACCCCCACGGGGGGCTTCCCCCCCTACATCACCCTCTCCCCTCTCTGCTCTCCGGGGCTGGGGTGGCAAATGGATGCTGCTTCATGGCTTCCCCCGGCCCCGCTGCTGGTGGTGGTCACAGAGCTGGAGAGGAGGCTTTGCATGCGTCATCCCCTCCGCGTCAGGAGCATGCCTGGCACAGGCAAGGCTCCTCCGCGGGCCCCGCCGCACGCTCCGCCGCTGAGCAAGGAACAAGGACGTCACTTGGCCTCAGTGGGGGGTGGAGGATGGGGGGGCATCCTTCCAGGAAGCCCCCCGCCCCCAGCTCCCCTGGGGCGCACAAGGCCACCCCACTGCTACACCCAGTGCAGGCATGTAGACTCCCCACTGTCACCCTGCCTGGTGGCCCAGCAGGGGCTGGGGAGGGGCTGTTGCCTGAGGCCTCTTCCCAGGGGTGCAGGATGTGCCG
>VZTM01023470.1:19312-31368 GCA_013400555.1 Jacana jacana | reverse complement strand
TGCTCTTTTCTCCTTATATATTACTTGCTTTAAATATCAATCACTTGAATTCAATTTGTCTTTTAAACACATTCAGAAATCTATATTCTCTTCCTGAGTTCCATGATGCATAGTGAGAAGTGGGGTAGTGAGAGATGGAGGAGAAAGACTGAGACCCTCAATCTCTATTTAAGGGAACCAGGCTCTATCAAATTTGTTTTAATCATGCTAGAAGCCTCTCAATTGCATGTGAGTGNCTCAATTGCATGTGAGTGCATACTGCAGCATGGCTTGTTGCCCTTGGTTCCCCAACTACCCAGAGCTAAGCTTAGTCAAATATGGCATTGCCCTCGTCCCACCTGCATCTCAGGTGCTGTGGCATTGAAATCTAAGAATCCTGGTCCGAAGGAGGAAGAAGGGAGAGAAGCTACTTATGTACTTATGTCTCCCTGCACAAGATGGTTTAGGACATGACACACTTCCTCCAAGTACCACTGAATGCGTCCCAGGCAACAGGATCAAGCAGCCTATAAATCATCTCTAAAATACCTGAAAGACCTGTCAGCAACATGTGGACAGCAACCAACCACCTTCTCCTCATTATTGCACTTAGATGCCTTCAACTTCACTCAAATCTATTGAGGTTAATTAAGCCTTAATTCTGAGGCCTCCAACCCACAACAATTAAGTGTCCTACCTTCAGAGGAGTTTCACGCCCAATGCCACCCTTTGATAGAAGGAGAATAGAGAATCAGGAGAAGGAAAACATGATCTCTTCTCCTTAGAGAATATTAAATGTGGCTTACGTGTCATAGGTCACTCTGTCCTGGAAAGAATCTGCTGGAATCCAGTTTGAGCCCTTAATGAAAATGGGTCGGCCATTGATTCTGAAGTAGAAACTCAGACCTGGTGAGCCAGGAATAGGCTCCTGTACAAGCTCTACTGTTCGAAAATAGGCCTGTGAAGACAGGAAACGTGGGCTTAAAGCAGACAAAAATAAAGCAAAATAAATCAAGAATACCATTATAGAACAGATTCATCTGAACAGAGCTTCGAACTCGTCAAGAAATCAAAAAACATGGACTCCTCTCTAAATTCCTGCTTGATTAAAACACATTGTAACAGGGCTAAGACAAATTCTTCTGATAAGCTTGTTCACTTTTGAAAGTTCCTCTCATAGTAACAGAGAGAGAAAGCATGCACAAACAAGTGTGTGTGCACAAGTTTATATATGTATGTGAGAGACAGAATCATGCCCGTTTGCTTGTTACGGAATTGAGTCAGAATTTCAGCTGGGGACCAGTGAGAAGAACACAGAGGTTGCATTAGATCAGATAGATGGTTTAATCTGCAATTTTTTCTTCACAGTTGAGCAGGAGCTCAGCTATAAAGTCTTGTCCCTTAATGCCTAGTTTCAGGTTCATCCAATAAAAGCAAAATCTTTTTTTGCTGCCCTTAAATGATACCTTTTTAATGGGCATGGCAATTAAAGAGGCAAAGATACGCATGCAAAAAGAAATGCTGGTTTGGAAGCAAAGGGCTCTCTGGCCATCGCTGCTGTGTTTGAACAGCACGATCAGCAAAAAGGTTTCAGAGAGACCAGTTCAGCTAAATAACCACTAACTCTGTCTAAATTATTAAAGGTCATTCCAGACAAAAGCATATCTCAAACAGAAGCCAAACTTTCACAGCTACCCTTACAGCCTAATATCTGTACTGCAGACTCCGAAAAAAAAAAAGAAAACAATCCTTTTCAGCTGCAGGTGAAAGAAAAGTTCTCATGAAATCATTATGGACATTTTCTAGGACTTCATTTCAGTAAAAGCACAATGCCACTCTGATGGGTATCCTGATTGCACTGAGATAAACACAGGCAATTCCACAGTCAGGAGAGAGTCGTCATAAGGTGACTGCAATAATTCTTTGCACTGATTTCTTATTTGTAGAGGTGTCTTCCCCACCAGCCACGGGGCAGATGAGAAGCAGCTACCATGTTAGGCTCTGGTGCAGCTGCTAAGTGTTACAGAAAATACAGCTTTCAGGGAGGCTTTAGACTTTTTTTTTCCTCCTGCATCCTTATTCCCATTCAATTTATCTGGGCCATGTACCTAACAGGTACCTGTTGCTCATTGTCCTAGGAAGATAATGAGGAAATTAAATAAAGTGAAGGAAAGCTAATAGCAAATTTCAGCCAACTTTGGGTCAGGAGGGCAGGAAACTTGTTTTTTTCCAGACTACCCATAAGATAGCAACCACTCCTCCCTCAGATGACTATTTGCTATACCTTTTCAAAAGGTCAGCTTGTAGAGTACAGTCTGTTCTCTCTCTGCCACAAGCTACAGTGGAGACAAGTATCTGTCAGTAAATCAGGCTAAAATTAACCTAGTTAAGTGCAAATGATATGCCTCTTTAAAATAAAATGTAATTATTTATTTCACTTTCCATTCTAGGTTGAAGTTCAAAAGGGAAATAACTAATCCCACTGTGGGACTGTGTTTTTTAAACTTTCAGCTTACCAGAAATCATACAGATAGACAGAAAATTATTTCTAGTGGTAGATAAGATGATTACTTTTTTTTTTTTTTTTTTTTTCTTTCTCTTTGGTGCTTCTTAGTTAACTGGACAATTACTAATTAAACAGAGACAATGCACTTGGCAAACTAGATGCATGAGTGGAGGCCACAGATCTCCGATTTCACACTACTCCCTTCTGCATCACGGCAACAAACAAACCATAGAAAAAGAGAGACTCAAAAAACAGGACTTGCCCCAAGTCCTGTAGTGTTTTACAGTTCTGCTCCAGGGACAACAGTAGCAAGTGCAGATCAGCATCATACCACTAAAGAAATTCCTAGATAGAGAAAAACCACAAAGTCAGACCCCTAAGAGGACACTTTGGACTCCCTGTCCAATACCTCTGTGCACATACTTTACATGTGCTGAGGAAAGTGGGCCCTGCCCTTCTTTTACTGTGATCCTGTTGTGCACTGAGTTGGTTGAATATAGACCAGCATGAACTTAGCTTTAGGACAAGACTCTTACACCCATTCCTACGAGTGTATTTTACAGATTTATTTTAACATGAATGTTGAATTTAAAAAAATAACCAATATTTCATACAACCTTTATTATTACCCTAACTACTGAAGGCTACAAAAGAAAAACTGCATTACGAGCACTACACTAGCAAAACAGTTCTGACCTTCCAACAGTGAATTTAATTACTTAGAGAAAAACTCAGTCTCCAGCATAGCTCTTTTTTTGTGGGACAAAATGGAATGGGATTTATAGTTGGATGGATGTCACCAGGCAGGTTGGGACTGTCTCAGAATGTATTTGTAATGGAATATTTATATTACTAACAGAAGTAACGTGATACTGCTTTATTCATATTCAAGTGAAACTCATGCAACTGGCCAAACCTGAGGCAATCTGAGAGGCTGAAACACCCAGCCAAGACCACCCGTACAGCAGGAGCAAGAGGAAAAGCTCCTCAGCCCGATCTTGCATTCCTAGGCCTCCAGGATTCAGATTTGTGTTCCCACTCCATTGCTCCCCAGGGGCCCACACGGTAACACAGCAGCCCCTCCTGTTCCTACAGCAGCTTATTTCTGCCTTCTGGGGTAAAAGAAGGGCAGGGGAAGACAACCAGCATCTGGCACGCTCGGTTGCATGCCTTTCTGGCTACCGAGACCTTGACCTTGAAATTTGTCTGATAGACCTTGCTGTCTGAGGACTGAACATTTCTCACAGCTTTGGAATGTGTAGAAGTGGCTCTCTAGTCACCACAGACCAATCAACTAGTTCTGTGCACAATTAAGAAACAGATAACTGTCTTTTTGAGTCTCATACAAAGGTTGTGTACCCAGCTAAGTGACCTGTGGATCACATTTGGCATTCCCAGATTTAGCAGTAGGAAAAGTAGGGATGAAGATGCCCAAAGATGAAATAAGATCACAGAACGCCCCAGTGACCTAATAAATTAACACACAGCATGAAAGTGGTGTAAAAATTACGGAGCCAAAAGGAACGATTTCTGGAAGTCGTGCCAAAAGGCCTGGGGGGAAAAGAACATGTAAAGGGAAGGAGGGAAAGACAGCTGAGGTTAAGATCTTCCAGGTACTAAAATAGCCTAATGGAATAAAAAACTCCAATTATAGTGTTGAAGAAATAAGCATACAGAAAGATGGAGAAATAGAATCAAAAAGCAAACAAATGCCTCATGAGGCAATGAAATAGTAATAAATTCCTTGATGCAGGGATGGCAATAAGAAAAGCAATTTATCAATAACAAACAGGACTACATAGACACACACACCCCCTCAAGAAAATAAATATAATTCTAAGAAAACTTCTGGCTATGACTTTATGTCACATTATCCTGAGAAACAAACTAGAAACCAAAGTATTCAAATAGAAAAACAAACCAAAACCAAACCTGTTACTTTTTGGTTTTCTGCTACTCTCAACAGGAATGAGTAGGTACTTCCTTCAGACAGAGAAGTTCCCAGCAAAGCTGACTAGAGCTCTATAGAGCTCCTACAAATACATACTGGGAGGCTACCCAGAAATTTTCCCAAAGGATTAGTCAGTGTTTTGGAGACTACTCTAACATGACTACTCTACCAGAGAGTAGTTACAGCTAAGAGTAGCCAAATCTGACCTAAGACTAAGCTGTTTTTTCACATCTACAGTTCTTGCCCTTTAGTTTTTGCCTGTCCAGAGTTATGTAGGTACACATATGGACACAAACCACTTGTGAAATGTCTCACCCCTATTTTTTTTTATTTTTTTTTTCCAATTTAAAAAGAGAGGTGGGGAACAGAAATGTATCCCACCCAAATATAGTACTAGGTAGACAACAGAACAGCTTTCAGGAACTTTTATCCCTGAACTACTCAAAATTCTTATTAAGCCACATGAATGTTGCTATTCAGTCCTGCTGTCATGAGAGCAAATTATGCTATAGCAGGGTACTGAGCCTTTTTCTACTCATACAGCTCAGGGCAGGGAGTGGTGGTGGGGGTGTTTGTCAGAACCCAAGACAGAACTTCAGAAAACACATGAAGGAAGACTAGACTTCACACAGTGAATCTGTAAAGGCCTCATATGCTGGTTAATTTATAATGCCCACTATGTGACTTATTTGCCTTTCCCCCCCCTCTGCTTCCCCTTAAGCTGGGAAAAAAAAGAAGAGTCTTCTGAAGATCTTTTGTAGACCATGAAGTCCCTCTGATCATATGCCACATGGCTCTATGAAATATCCTAATGCAACTACCCAAATGGAATCAATTAGTTTTCCTATCATTCTGCAGTTTTCACACAGTAACAACAGACTTTTCCTTTTTACAGGCTTTATAGCTGTATTTCCTATAACCAGTTTTTCCAAGCATAATTGTGGTGTTAACTTTTTGTGTTTTTTTAATTAGTTCAAAATTAAAATCAATAATAGTACTGGAGAATTATTATCATGAGCTAATAGTATAAAGACTAATACTCAAAAAGCTACTGTTTTTCATAGGATCTTTCACGTGAACAAATAAGCTTAGACACCAGGCTTAGACACCAGGTGACCAGATTGGTGTCCAAAGAAACAATACACATAAAAACAACCTAATAAATGTGTAAGTGTATTTGGTTGTTTCCACATGTTGATGGCATAAGGAGCCCAGTCTGATTTGTATGATTATTTTTTTAAATGGACAATTGAAAATTACCTCTTCTTGGGTTCTTAGTAAAAATAAACAGGATTATATAGCCCGTGTTGCAGGAATACTTATGCAAATAACCCTGAAAATTACTTTCATGGTCATATTTAAGATGCTACCTCTTCTTAAGCATAAAGCACATCTATTGCATTCTAATAAATGAATGTACATTAGCTTTTTAGGAATGTGTCCCCCGTACAATTTTTCTTAAAAAAATGAATTAACATGAAAATCTCAGTAATAAACTTTCACATAATCTACAGAAATCTAAAAGGGTTTTTCAGTGCATAATACCCCCAAAAATCAGCATAATACATCAAGTTTAAAAGTGCTTTTTTTCATAAGATAGAAACCTTAAGAAGTTTTTCAGATCTAAGGTTGCCAACTAACTGCAAGCCATCTTCCAGTCTGCATGCAAGTAAAGGCGTCCACACAAGCTAAGGCTACTGGAAAACAGGTAAACATACATTGTGACATTAAAAACCTACTTGTTTCTCATTAGCATTTTCACATGCATATTACAATCCAACAAAATATTTAAGAGCTCCAGACACCTACTAGGCAAAGCAAATGTCCTAAAATTAGCAGTGCAATGCCAGTTGTAATCAAGCTGAAGGGCTCACCTTTGAAAATTTCTCAATCTGATAACCTGTCTCCATGATGAAAGTTGTTGTCATATTGTATCCAGTTTGCTTTCCATGTCCATTTGGCCACCAAGCCTCCACTGTGGAACTCTTGAACATACAAGAGAGAAAGTCAGAGAAACTTGTAAAAGAGCAGCATAACACACACCTAGGGGCTCAGACACCTTGGAGTCAATTACCACAAGTCTAATGAGTTTATGTGCCTCAGCTGAGCTGTGGTCACTGAGATCTCTCCAGCTGCAGCTCTGCGGTGAAAAGTATTTACAAAGAGAAGTATAACTTCTTCCACTGATGTGCAGGCTATCACTTCTGCCATGAGCATGCATATACACACATGTCTAGCTGCTACCCCTCAGCTGAGGTACATTGGGAGAATATTCCTCCAAAACTCAAATATCTGTGTCAGAAGCAGGCATTGTTAACTAGCCTCTGTATCATACCCTTCCTCTCATTGACTCTTTTACCTATCACATACAACGTTCAATATTCCGAGGTGAAACTTTTCAGTTGTAACTTTGGTAATATATGACCATACTGGCTGCTTCAGTTATGTCAAACTTTTAAGTCAAATCTTAAGCTTCATTCTTTCTTTCCAGTGTTTTTTGCTTTTCTCTATGCTTCCTAATCACTACATTATTATGAAGTGATATAAGTCCATAATTTTTCAAATTCAAATAACACACACACACACCCCAAATCTCTACAATGACAGAAAAATTTATTTTTGTCATGTTTCTCATCACACAGTAATACTTATATCTTCATTCCAGCAGCCTACTTCTGCTGCTCAATCCTATTACCAACATTTGCCAGTTGAGCACACACCACAAAAATCATGGAAAGAAAGCCATACTGCATGCAATCAAACAATGGAGGGATCAGTGCTGAATAGACTCGTGTAAGGAGTGCCTCAGTCTTTTCAAACAAAAAGAGCCCAGAGAGCAGCTCAACAATATGTTTTGCTTTAACCATACTTGGACACAACCATGAATGTTTCTACTAACATTTCAGCTTTCCCGATACAGAATTATCACAACTGCTTGTGCAGGAGTACTAATCCCTGTGTTGGCACAGATACAAATGGAAGCACAAAATCCGCGGGTGCCTCAACAACAAGGGAGTGTTCGCAGCTGCCTGGAGTGTCTCATTGGCCACTAATGATGTCATCCCCATGCTCACCATTAGCTGATAAGCAAAATCCTGTGGTGTTAGCAACACAGCACTTTGTGTGGCAATTGCAGGAAGACTGCTACACATCTTGGGTGATAGGCACCGCTCAAACACCTACTGACTTCACAACAGGACCTGCAATAAGCTCTCAACTAGAAATAAATGGCTGGTAAGGTCTCACTCTTTAGCATGCACCACGCAAGCCTGTGGAACAGAGTAAGGGCTCTGTTAAGCTCATTGATACATTAGAACACATGGCAGAGTTTCTCATAAAATCAGCTGATGTGAATTCAGGCAGCAAAGCCTTTTGTGTTCAAAGAATAATAAAACACTACTGCCTCTGCTCTGAAGGAAGTGTTTCCTCACAAACTTGCAGTCATGCTCCGCTAACAGATTTCTTCTGAGTTTGGGGGTGGGGCGATTAAATAAACCAAATAATTTTTTTAAGTTTCACACTGTAGTGCCTGCTTAATGTAATCCCTGAAAAGGCTAAGCAGAGGCTAATGACTGTTTTAAATGAAACTGGGTATTCATAATTGCTCATGTAACTTGCATGTCAGATGACAACAGTAACAAAAATCATATGTTTGTATGCTTTTCTGCTTCCATTTTAAAACAAAACAAAGCACATAAGTATGCAAGTCACTGAGTGTGCATACTAGAATATAAATACCCTGCTTGCCTTTGACAGATGTTTTTGCAATAGCATAGGAGACAAGATACCTACTGTCAGTTAAGTGAAGTGACACAGGGTATCCCAAAGGTTATCTGCCTGAGTAGCTCATTTAACAGCAGCCACTGACAGAATCATAGAATCAGAGAATGGTTAGAGTTGGAAGGGAACTTAAAGATCACCTAGTTCCAATCGCTCTGCCATGGGCAGAGACACCTCCCACTAGGCTAGGGTGGCCAAAGCTCCATCCAGCCTGGCTTTGAATGCTTCCAAGGATGGGGCTTTCACGCCTTCCCTGGGCAACCTGTTCCAGTGCCTCACCACCCTCATACTAAATAATTTCTTCCTAATGTCTAACCTAGATCTTGTTTCTTTTAATTTGAAACTGTTTCCACCCATCCTATCTCTACATTCCCTCTTAAAGAATCTCTCCCCATCTCTCCTGTAGACACCCTTTAGGTACTGGAAGGCTGCTATAAGGTCTCTCCGGAGCCGCCTCTTTTCCGGGCTAAGCAACCCCAACTCTCTCAGCCTGTCTTCACAGCTGATGATGTGATACTTTTGTTTTGCAATCAGGGAAAGGCTTCATCATCTTTTTGACACTGAGCTATGTAGTGCTACAGACATACATTTTTAGAAAGGAAAAGAACTGTTCCCCTGCCCTGTAAGGGGTACAGAACTGTTGTTAAATCCAGGAACACAGTAAGGAAGGGAAGTGAAGACTAAAACCTGCATAGAGGCAGAAAGACACATTGGAAACTGGGGGAAACATTTTGCAGTTGGCTAGTTCCACACACACCTCCTTACCTTGTTTATGTTTACAAGCAGCACAATGCTGCCTTCTCCAGGTTGAAGCATCACACTGAATGTTTGCTGTGTTTGCAATTTGGGAATGTTCACAGTCACAAGACCTGCAATTGGCTTGGAACTGACTACGTCAAAAATAGACTCGATTTCAAGACTCCACTGCCGAGCACTCTTTACTAAGAGAAGGAGGAGAAAAAATGGGAATTTAGGAATTGCATTTATATACCTTCATCAAAGAAACAATTAATACATTCCACATTAAATTTAACAATTTTCAGGCTGCGTTTGAACCAGACCTACAAAGGTTAATCTTGTTTAGTGCATTTGATATCTGTATTTACATTTGTTGACTCAGAAGAGAACTACACAATATGATTTGTAACTCTCACTTTGTTTTTAATTTGAAAGCCATCCAGGAGTTTTTCAAAGTTCTGTACAAAAGTCAGAGACAATGACACCAGTCACTTCATTAGGAAGGATTTTTTTTCCCATCAACTCCCATAGACATTATATTTGCCTTTAGTCAGCACTCGTATGAACTTGGTACTCTTTAGAAAAGATCATAATCACACGGCAGTACAATCACTCTTGTCAATGGAACAAAAACAGTATTAACAGAAAACGAGCTGAATTCATCCCAGAGTCACTAGACAAAATGAACGGAGTTACACTGTGGATGAACTGGGCCCACTATGTCTAGACTTGATTGACTGTACCTTTATGTCTCTTCTGTCACTGAAGTGTGGTGGAAGAAACAAGTTAATGGCTGCCCTGAGATCTCTCTACCGTTACTTCAGATGGTCCTCTACTTTACTAAACTTGAATAAGGCAAGCCAGAGTCAAGGGTACTCAAGATTAATGTGTAAATTTCCCATTAACTTCAGCATTAAATTACCTGTCTACAAACATAACCTGGCTAAACCTATAGCTCAAATATTACAGATGAACATCTAAGCAAAAGCACATAAAACAGAAAAGAAGGAAAACTAGGACTAAGACACATTTTGTATTGACAAAATACTAATCATTTACTTTTCGTGTATATATTCTAGCTCTCCTTCCTCCAGGAGAGAAAGAGCTCCCTCCAAAAACGAAAAATTACCTTCAACCCTGGTGTTATTTTCACTGTCTTCTGTAGAATGAACAATGAATGTGTCCCCAAGTCTACATTACACTAAGCGTTACCCAGGAGAAACCAATTTTCAGAAATGCTGAATGGGTCAAAAAACTGCCCACCACACCCCATAAGGGCCAACCATTACGGTGCATTTTCCCTCCTCTCCAAGGGTCACTTTTAACTGCATGAAGTGTGGGGTCTAGGCACAGAAATCAAGAACAAAAGAACAATTAATCTTTTATAGACTCAGTGGCCAAAAGGGTAAGATACCAAATCTAATGAGCAATATAACTGCATAGGCAGCTTAAATTCAAGTTGTTATTTTACTCTTTACATTTCAAACGTTATTATGTTTGAATACTCATAAGCTCTGGCTCTGGTTCCAAACAACACTCTGCTGAATGAAAGGGCTCCTCTGCTTATCCAGAGAGCATGATTTTACCCACCAGAAGGTGGAGTTGTGGGAATGTGGGAGGGATCAGGACAGATTTTTACTGTAACCAAATTTTAGAGAGCACATAGAGTCTGTACTGGGGCTTTCCATGGAAATTCCAGTCACGTTAATTCTAGCTAAGACCAGCAGCAATTTCAAGAAGCTTTACAAGCAGCCAGGGAGTGACGTCTTCCTCTTTTATTCATACACAACAACTCTATTCCCAAGGGTTGAAATTCAACCCAGTGCAGAGGACTCACGCCCTAGCCTTTACTCCACTGAAGACGGCTCAACAGGCAGTTAAAGTGGGTAGTCTACAATGGGGGATATTATTGTTCACAGAAAGTTTCAAAATAAAATTAACTACTTTTGCTCAGCTGCAATGATCTTCAGGATAAAGGAGAGGAAAATCAATAACCATGTCAAGGGAAGAAACTTGTTTGGTAAGTTAGGTAGCAGGAATGCAGGAGGCTATCCTCTCAAATTGCAGCCTTAACAAATTATCCTTGCATAGTATGACTGCTTTTCTCTCTCAGACTTCATGTTGTGTCCTGAAAACTCAGTGCTCTTTTAACTCTGCTCACTGCATTTGCTTCCCAACACAAAACTAAATTCCCATAGTGATTTTGTCTTTGTTTTAAATTGAGGTGAGATAAAAGCGAGACATATTTATTGTGAGTCTTGGTGAAAACACATGCTAATAAAAAATAAATTTTTCAAGACAGAACAGGGGCTAACCTCAGCTATACTACATCCATTTCTGCAGTTATTTGGTGACCTTCAAGAAAAAAATGATTCTGAATTCTAACATTTTTAAGCACTATTGTTTGTACTGAAATACTGATTCAAGACCTATAGTATGCACACAACCGTAATAAAACAATAGAACCTTTCCTAAACTGGCAGTTAATTGAACTTAACAATAAAATAGTTTGTTCCAAAGGTGAAACAACAATAAAAAGTAGGAACACAACTTACCAAAGAAAGAAGTCAAAGAAAAGTATATCAGGTGATAATGGTTATAGGCTTCAATCCTAACATCTTTCCAGATCCCTTGAGTGGGAAAAGAAGGGCCCCAATCCCAACTAAATGAACACTGCTCCTGGAATACAGAACGGTTACATTATAATTGCCTATTTTTCACACGGACGCTGATGCTGTGCCAGATATACATTTTTTTTTTGCTACCTAGAAATAAAATATTACTATGCACTGAAAGAGCATTTCCAATTTCCATAAGCCCAGAAGAGCCTATAGTATTTTTTCTCTTATTTCTGGACAAGAATTCTGCTGCTACTAGCTATATTATATTAAAAATAAAATTTTGTATTAAACATCCATGTATAGCAAAACTTTATATTAGTGAGAGAGCAGACCACCACCTAGCCCATCACTTTAAAAAAACCCACAAAAACAAAGATTAAAAATCAAGCCACCAGGTTATTCTCAATTCAGCTCTGAATTATCTTTGCAATGTCAGTATTTAATTGTATACCTAAAAGACAAAGTAAGCAGAAAATTGGTT
>VZTM01023470.1:1155-14440 GCA_013400555.1 Jacana jacana | reverse complement strand
GGCAGCAGAAAGGTATGGTGTTATATCCCCGTGTCAGACAGTTCAAAGTGCAGGTATCCAGGTCAGGTGAGCTGCTTTCCCAAAACAAAACCCAGTCTCTTCTGGGCTACCTGACTCAAACCCAGCTAAGAGAGAGTGTAGCTGCATTAAGGTTCTCTTTCATAAGAGTCTTCTACAGTACCAGCACAGCTAGCTATCTGCCCTCAATATCCAGATTCACACTGAAGAAAATAGGCCCATCTTTTTTTTTTTACTTCTTGCTGAAGCTCAGTTTCTCTCCCCATTTCAGTAGTCAGTATAGATACTAATGAAAATTCTGGATCTGCAGTCTTCTGAAAAACATTGGTTTATATATCATATTTGTTTTACAACTAACAGGGTCAGGCTCTGAAGTATAAACACAAACCTATTTACATAGCAGAGCAAAACCGTAACATCTAGGTGACTGTCCTCAGCAGCATAATCTGTTCTGGAGTCCCACAGAATATAAACATAATTCTTTGAGCCCACACAGAGGGAAAGTTGTCACCTTGCCTCTACATGCTGTGCTCGATCAATGAAATTTCTTACCCCAAGGGGTTAGAGCTAAGAAGTCGTGTTACCTCAGTAAAACTATGACCTCCATATTGGTACTACAGTGTATTCACTATATCATAAGTTTGCTAGAACAATCAATATGTCCATAGCATCACTTTCATATGCAAAATGTTTGGGGGAAGTATCTCAGACTTTTATTAAGATGCAAAATTTAAGGCTAATAAATGCATATTAAAATGCAAAAGTTAGGCCCATAAAAGAAACTCTGTTAAGACTACTGTATTGAGACAACAAAAGGCAAATGTCAAAGACCATGAAAGCCCACAATATGGCCTTAAAGAGGAAGTTTTTGACAACTCTCTTCTTTTAACATTATTTACTATTTTATTTTAAGTTATGCTTTGGAAAATATGTGCGTTAAATTTCTATCACTGCCACTTACATGTGCAAAGGCCTAAGATGCAAGTTGTAAGCGCACTCACAAGAGCAGACACTGTAAAGTCAAAACCAATTTGTTTAGCAGTCAAACAATCAACATCAGTGCCTCATCAAAGATCCAGATGTTGCATAAAAGAAACCTGCACTGTTTCTCCCTGAAAGCAGGGATACTGAGATGTTATTGATGACCCAACTTCAGAGAACACAAAACTGGTTGTCTAGCAGCAGAGAGAAATGTAAGAATGTTTCATCAGAGGCAGAAATTACATCATCAGATGGGCTCTTAGAGCAGTTTACAAACAGAGCTGCTTGTTTAAATCTCCTCAGAGCATACTGCTGATCCTTTTTCCTGAAGGGGCTTTCTTCTTCTGTATTAGTCTAAAGCTTTCAAGCTGCAAGATATGCATTGACTGCTAAAATATGTGTCTTAGAAGGTGCTAATTAGCCCCTTCTGGTACTTTTTCTTCCTCACAGCCATCCACCTTTTCTGAAGGAAAGCTCCTAGTTCTGTGTACCTTTGTATAAAACTGAACAGCTTACTGATATCATTGCATTGGAACTAGCAAACCAGCTTATATATCACACAAAAAAGCCACCAAATGCTAATACTGCATTTAGTCATTTATAAGCATGACCAGTGTTGCTTATTGTAAAATCAGTCACATGGCAATGTTAAAGCAACGCTTTTAAAGCGGTTCTCAAGATTCAGGAAAAACACATGACCATAAATCCTGTAAGAAAGGCAAATGACTTCTCCAATACACTGGCAAGATTATTGACTTTTTCATTACTAACTGCAACTGTTTTGAGTGCATATAAAAGTAAAATTATTTGGATTTATCTGAAACAGAATTTCATCCCATATTAAATCAGCTCACATTAAAATTGATGGCTTGTTTCAGATAACTGGATGAAAAAAAACTACTTTAAAACTCTTAAGGGCATGGGGAGAATTTGAAAAATGGTAGGAAACAGACTGCACATGTATTAAATATACTTCACATTCATTAGCTCAATGGGTTCCTGGAAGCAAGTCATAAAGTGGTGGAGTCAACTACAGCTATTTTTAGATCCCAGCAAACATGACAGGCTTGCATTTTCCGGCTCTGCAATTTGGGGAAAAATTCTGAACTGCTCAAGCTCCCTGCCTGTTTGTTCTCTGCTCCCAACTTCAATGTTGTAAGCAAGCAGCAAATCACCTGCTAAGATGAGATAAAAAGCCCTGGGTACAGAGTATCAAAAAGAAGCAATTTCTAGTTCAGACAACAGGACATCAGCAGGACTCCAAAAGGACTGGCAGCACTAAACTGAAGGCCCTGCCAAGCAGCTACAATTCCTCCTTGCAATGATTATACAGGGATATTGAAAAGCTACATTCATATAAGCTAAGAGCTTCTCCTGTTAAGCAGGAAATGGATGAGACATGAACACATCAGAAGTGATGCTCAAAGCCCAAGTGAGCAAGTTGTGCCAGGCCCATTCTGGCCCCATGAAGGGCCAGCCTCAGGCCACCCGCACAACCAGGACTCCAGGGAAGCAGGGAACAAACACCTGAATGACACTAAACAGTCAGCTGGATCCAGGTGGATGATCAGCATGTATTAAAATGAAATGTAATAAAGGGAACAAGACCCAGACTCCTTTGCCTTATCCTGATTTTGTTATGATCTAATTTGAAACTGCCTTGCATGCTCTTCTCTCATAAATCAACTCTGCTAATATTTTATAATGTCTAAGAAAATCCTGCTGAGGTAACATACTACCAAAATAAAACTTGCAAGTGATGTTTCATGATTTATAATTTAATGATTTTGCTGTTGCCAGCTTTAGACTGGAGGCTAAATAGTTATGTCACTGACCTATGTCCACACACTTCTTGCTATCTCAAGCTATAGCAGTCAGTACATTTACACAAATTTTGGGAAACCCAGTTTCACATATTTACAGCTTGAAGTCCAGCTGAAAATGAACAGTAGTGATGAACGGAGATGAACAGAACGTATTCTTGGAACACGAGTTTTGGAAGTTCATCCTAGTATAATTAATTTTCACTAGTTACTCTAACAAAGCTGTAAACTGAATGTCAGCTATGCTCAAGATGTGTTACAGCTGAACACGGAGCCAAATACTACTGAAGAGTTAATTAACAAGATACTAATACCCATTGCTTAATATTCTTTGAATACATCGCTGCATTTAACAGGCTACTATAACTTTTAGCTATTTTAACTTCATAAGTTTTCAAAAGATAAACTTTAGTTCCCTTTAATACTTATCCTAAGTTTCAATAAGGCTTTTGAATGCTTCCATGTATGTTCACATAACTCATTAGAGCACATATGTTTTAATGTAAAATAATATATTTATAGTAATCAACTATTTGATCAATGAATGCCATTTAACCTGTTAGAACCATACAATACTAAATGCAATTGTTACCTGGTTTGTCCTGAAAAATCTAAGTTAGGAGGAAGAGTCAGAAAACACTCAAGAGCATAATTTTTAGAAATGCAGAACATGCTACAAAAAAATATACACTACAGAACTGCAGAAATCTCATTTCAAATATGTAAGCTTCTCTCTCTTCTAATACATTTCAATATCCAAGTATGGCCAAGATCACTACAAACTTCTGTCAAGTGCATGCCCTTGTTGTATAATGGGGAAGGAAGTGTTATCCAGCCCCTGTATTAGTATTACAGTTGCAGACTCCCCAGAATAGTTCTTCACAAATCAAAGTGACAGCTAATAAGACAAAACAGCCTTTCTGTGTGAATGGAAATGGCTGGCAGATGAGAAAATCCAGTTACAATAGTCATATTCACCAGAATCAAAATTTTATAGGAATCACCTGCCAGCAGAAATGGCATCATGCAGTACTTGGGCAGTACACGCTAAAGGACGACTGTTTCTAGCACAAAGATCTAATGTTCAAGGTACCTGCTGATACATATTGCTTATCAGAATGGTGTCTGAAAGGAAATACTATGCTGACATAGTATTCTTCAGGCAAAATGGTTTCTGCAAATCTTTTTCCAGAGATGTAGGGTTAGTGATAGATTTGCCTCAAGTTTGTAAAATGTCTGTGCTTACATACAATCTTTGCCCTAACTTTATTCAAGTGACTATTGCCCTTGTTTATGTGCATTTCTCATGTCTTTTTTAAATTTTACACGTAAATAGTAGTAAGAACCTACAGAGTCTTAATTAATTATTAGTCATGATTACAACAACCCAGCTGAACACATGTTCTGACGTTACCTCTGGGCCTTCGAGTTTTTATCATAGTTAATCCATCATTTGAACTACATTGGTCGAACACAGAAGAAAATAATACTTCAATAGGAAACTCAAAAGTATCTTCCCCCAAAGCATTTTCCAAATTATGTGCATTTGGTGCATTCAGAAAGATGTGTTTGTCCAATGTATGTTTTATGAGCCAGAGTAAAGACATCTCTAAAAGGAATGCTATGAGATGTGTAATGAACTCTCAGTGTCAGAGAGGTATCTTTCACTTCAAATGTACAGCCCATGCAGCAGATTAAATTAAGGCTACAGACATGGAATCAGCTAGAGCATTCATGAGCAAAAACAGTTTGTGCATCAACCTAAATTTGAACTTAACCACACACTGATAAATAAGTTGCTTGCAGCCTGCTTTTGCAATCTAAGCCATATTTTGCAGGCCTATATCTGGTAGCTTATTTTGCTGCCCTCTTTCCCCCCAGTTGTGAGATGCCCATTAACCTACACCACTGGAGTAGGCCCTCCCAAATTTTGTTTTAAATTTCTGTTTTGGGTGCTAACCCATGAAAAATTCCCAAGAATACAGAAGAAAATGATGCAGTACATTTGCAAATGACATAAAAAAACAGTGTATAGAATTCATTAGGTCGTTCAACATATGGGCCTTGCTATCCAGAACAATTTTTTGTTCTTCTTGCAGCTTTTCAGGTCAATTTTTCAGGTACAGCTTTTCAGATAAATTTTTGCTTTTGATTACATGCAGTAATCTTTTGGATTGCTGGTCTAGTGACATTTTCAGTAGGATGAATGAAAATCCTACACTCCATGGAAAAGAGCAAAAGGAGCAAATAAAAAAAAAACAAACCCAAACATGAAATCAACAATTTTGTATTTAGGTAGCTATAATAAAACTCCTAATTCTACACTTGACACAACTCCAGCAAGGGCTGATTTCCACAGGTAATGAGCACTGAAGAAATGGAGCAACCAGTGTTCTGTGTCTCTCAAATTCAGGTTGTGTGCATGCTTTTATATAAATAGGAATATAAGAATATGATTTTAAGCAGCTGCATTTGAAAACATTTGGTCATAAGCATTTTCACCACAATGAAGAAACCTCAGGACAAATAGCTGAGCCACACTTTGTAGCATGAAGCTCTTCATTGCAATAGAGCATTATGTCACTGACTCATTCCAAACAACCCAGGTTTACTGCTCTGCAGAATGCTATAACTATGGTGGCAAGGACTGATTACATTTAGAATCAGAATCATAGAATTGTCTAGGTTGGAAGGGACCTTTGAGATCATCTAGTCCAATCTAACTCTGATTAAAAAAAAACAAAAACCCAAACAAACAAATCAACAACCCATCACTAAACCACATCATTAAGTATTACGTCAACCTGTCTTTTAAATACCTCCTGGCATGGTGCCTCAACCACTTCCCTGGACAGCCCATTCCAATGCTTTAATAACCCACTCTGTGTAAAAAAAATTTCCTGATATCCAATTTGAGTCTCCCCAGTGCAACTTGAAGCCATTTCCTCTTATCCTATCACCTGTGACTCGGAAGAAGAAACCAACCCCCACTTCTTTTGACACTATCTGTGATAGATTTGAAATCTGTAAGGCTGCTCCTGTATTTTGGTATGCTCTCCATTCTTTCTTTTAAATAAAAAATGTGAATGTAATTTAAAAATAAATTATCTATCCTGGTGCAAATATTTGTGTATATCCTTCTTTCCGTAAATTGGGCTTTGCTAAACTGAGTAAGAGTAGGTATAAATTGACCTTAAATTACCTGTACACACTTACACATAGAAACAAGTTAGCTCACTGTGAGCTTGGAACTAGCCAGCTACTGGGTGGGGTCTGGTGCAGAGGACAAGCAACCACACTAGTGAAATATTTCAGTTAACTCAGCTCCTCGCAGAGCACACTCATTCTAACACCACCAACTTAGCAACAGTTTCCAGGCCACAGCAGGTTCATACCCGGCCATATCAACACGTGTTTGGGGCAAGTTCATACTTGCATTCACATAAACATGTCCTAAGTGTCCATAAACAACCATCATAGATTTAATTAGCCAAGCACACATCTACCTATTAACAAGACCCATGCTGCTGGCCAGCAAGCTGACTAAGCCTTCGTGCCTCTCTGCATGCTTGGATTCTACCCAGGCACATAAGAGTTCATGATTACAGCCTCATTTCCAAATATCATCCTGCTGCTTAAGATGACTAAAATTACAAGTCAGTTTACAGCAATGCAGCTAAATTAGCAATCACAGTTTCTCACTTTGTAAGAGTACTTAATGTGAGTAGTTAAATGTGAGTCTCCCACTACGTCATTACCTTGCATGAGTCAGTGCATTGGTCAGAGTTTCTCCTGAATGATTATTCACACTTCTTATAGCAACATCTCCCAGCACAGAGGAACAGCTGAGATGTTCAGTTTCTTACGCACTTTTGCATGGGAAAAACCGGCACAGTTCTCTCTGCTGATCCTCCTTATATAGCCCACCTGCCCACTGCACTTTTTAAAACTTTAGAATAGCCATTTTAAAACCTTAATTGTGTACGTTCAAATTGTTGCGTCCCTTAGCACACAGATGTTGAAACAGACCATCCTGATTCAGCTTATCTCTTCCTAGTGTATTTACTTTTCCAATGTTGATTATTACTTTTATCTGCCAATGACACTCTTTGGAATCTATTATTAGTACTGGGATGCCAACACAAAAAAATGCTAAAATTACCCTGCCCAAAGTGGCATCACTTTCTCCTTATACTTCTCTAACTTTAGTAAGAGCAGTATAATAATCTGAAGAATAAAAATTAAAGAATAAAAAGTACAAAGTATGTGTATCCAGAATGTGTTTAAGTAAGTGCTATTCAAATGCAACATTGGGCCCACAAAAAATATGGCATACAGATTTGTTTTATATACTCAGACAATATATGTCAGTACTTTTGTTTTCTAGTACAGAAGTGTAGTTATCAGTTTTATAGATTATTTTGTTACCTTCTCTATGTTTTATTTATTTTCCTTGTTCCAGGTACACATTTCACTTGCCACCTATTTCCTGTCAAAAAGGCATCTTATTTTAACAATGACACAGTGCCATGTTTCTTCTCGGGTCTGAGCAACAAGCAGCTTAGGCTGGTATGAGAGTACTTTGTTACTAATCTACAGATGCAGTTTTGATTATTTATCCCAGAGAGTGGTCACCATGTTTTCATAAATCTAAAAAGTAAAAGAGGCAAACAGATGTAGCAAAGTTTCTTAACAGTGTCAAGGCAGGAACTAGTCTTTTCAATGAAACAGCTTTATACTCATGTTTCAGAATATGCTTCCCTTTGGCAGCATGGGAGTACACAACCTCAACTGTTCTGATGTGCTCTGCAATTGTTAAAAGGGATTTTTAACGGACTGGAATGCCTGAAATCTCTAGACTTTTTACATCAACGTGTCAAACTTCAATGGAGTGGGTTTAACTTTTCATTCTGTGAAGTCATATTGTAGGTAAACACAACTTATACGCTGTAATGCTGCCGTAGCTATCTGGTGTCAGCGCCTTGGTTCCGTGTCAAAACCCCAGACCCTGACACGCTGCACAGCACGAGTGTGCAGTTGTTCCCCTGCCCTCTTTGGGACCGCTTTGCTGTGAGGATGCCGCAGCTGCCAAACCCAACCCACTCGAGGGGTTAAGGAAACCAAGCCTGGCTGCTGGCACCAGCAGTGCTAGCAAACCCTGCAGCGGCTGAAGCAGCTACCGGGACAGAGCGGTGTTCTGAAAGCGGGGAGAGAGTTGCTTCTAACTATGTTTCTGGAGATCTCACACGGGAGGCTCCTTTTTTTTTCCTTTGTGGCAGGCTGCCCACTTCGCAGCGGCATGGGGGGGTGGTGGTGCGAGACTTCTCGGGCGCCACCAGACTGTAGCGCCCAGCCCTGTTCGGACCCCAGCACGGCCGGACATGGCCCCACCGCCGGGGCGCCGCTGAGGGCGAGGGGGAGGCCGGGTGAGGTGCGAGGAGCGGCTGCCTACCGTACCTGGATGAGACCCCGGCGGTGCAGGGCGGTGTGGACGCAGCCCGGCACCTCCCCTCGGAGCACCACCGTGCCGTTCCCGTTGCCCAGCCGCCAGCTCCCCCGCAGGNGTTGGGGGTGGGGGCAGGGCGGGCGCGCGCCTCCTCCCGCCAGCCGTTAACGGCTCCTCAGGGCCGGCAGCCCGCTCAGCCCTCTCGCTGTAGGAAGGGAAGGGAAGATGGCGCTGCTGAGGTCGAGCCGGCGCGGCTCCTGGGAGGATTGCCAGCCAGCTGGAGAGCGGCTCTCCCCCGCCTTAGGCGTCCCTGGAAGCAAGCGTGGGGCCGCGACCCCTTCCCGACCCCTCCCCGGGTAAAGCGGCGTTGGGTTTATCGTACACGCACCCCCGTCCAAGCGGCTTCTCAAGCGAGGCGGCATCAACGTGAGGAGAGAAAGGCTTAGCGAGCAGGGCATACAAGGTAACAGAGGAAGAAAGAGGGGAGGGGGGGAAGTTTATTTTTTTTTCTCCAAGAGGCAGTGTGGAACATCATAAGTGGTATAAGGAGGAATATAAGGTTACAAGTCTTTCAGTTGTAGGACATTTAACTTAGAGCTCTGGAACACTGCAGTGAAGTAGGAGGAATGAGGAAGAGCTGCGACAACACTGCAACAGGTGACTTTCAGTATTGGCTCCCTCAAGTCATGAGATTTTAATGTGGCCTCAGACTTCCACCTCCTTTTTCTCATAAAATTACACAGGTGTGTAAAACCAGAACAGACGTCACAAGTATCTCATTTTAAATTACTCTGGTTTCTCATAAAGTAGTGCTAGCACTGTTGCTATCAATTTTGTTTGCAAAGGAGCAGAAAGGTCAGCTCCAAGGAAACTACCTGAAGTGCAGTTTCTAACCCACACTGTAGCTTTCCTGTGGGCCCTTGCTAACTTAATCCCTTCACTCACAGACCAAACGCAGGGATTAAAGCAACAAATGGCCAGTGGAAAGAGCGAAAGACAACCAGTGGCCTGAGCTACTCTTAGGGGTGGCCAGCCACCCTACTTTGTGCTCTGTTTCCATTGAATCCTGGTGCAGAGGGGCCTAGATGACTTCCATGAATTGGACATGATTCACACCATGGCACAGCGGCACTTCATCTAGCTGTTCCTCCAGCGGAAGCTGGACAGAAGGTAGAAAACAGCTGTGCAATCCACTGAATCTCATTTCACAATATAGAACAGTACTTCAAAGACTCTAATAATTGCAAGAGTGACTAGCCTGCATACCTTCCAAAGGTTGTGACAGCAGAAGAGTATCTAAGAACTTTCAAGACTAGATCCCCTGTATGCTTGCTCAGCTGTGAGCAGATTAGAAGGCAGTTGGTTTGCTTTTCTTCAGATACAAATTACTTCATTCCCTCACATGGTTCAACATGAACTTGAAAATGCTAATTTCAGCAGCCACTCCATGACCTTAGTTTATGATTTATAGCATTTTAAGATGGGTTTAGGCTTTGGGGGGGGGTGGGGGGCTGAGGGGTGGGATGTTTAGTCTTAAAGCATAGTTGAGTAATTGTTACTTCACTTACAAACCAGGTCAGAATCTTGGTCAGGCAGGTAATTTGCTGTCTCAGAATACACTTAAGTGAGAAGCAGAAAATCTTGCAAATAAATTCCTTTAAAGAAATAATGCTACCAGTACTGTCACTTACTGTCCTGTTGCTATGATTTTTTTTTTCCTCTTAACAGAAGAGTCAGGTCGCTGTGCATACAAAGAAAGCAAACTACTACCTGCATATAGGTGCACACAGATAATTCTGCAACCAACTGATAGCACTCAAAGAAGCCCGAATTAACTGCAGGACATTACTCAGTTTTTCTGTTTCTGTCTTTATATTTTCTTATTGTCTATAATTATAGACTGTAAAATTGGAGAAGGAAAAAAAAAAACCATAAAGCACCTTGGTATGCTGAAGAGTTAATTACTTTAACAACACATATACATATACAATTCATACACCAAATCACGTACGTATAAAGCGTGACTGACACAAAATCATGCTGCTGCTCCTAATATGCAGCACAGAGTGTGAGATTGAGCTGCAGACAAGAAAAGGAGTACCACCAGTCTTGGGTTAGCTCCTGACTTTCACACACTTAAGTCACCACACCGTAAGAATCCACCCTAGATACATCTTTAAAACATTACTGAATATGGTCAACATGCCTTTATATTTTTGATCCAAATCCTTTTGAGCTGACAACCCTTCATTTCAGTACAACATAAAAATGCCAATCCTTCCATTCATCTACCATTTAAAGAAAAACTACACAATATAACTACAGGCGATTTTTTCACCTGAGGGAGCAGAGGTGGGGGAAAGTTGTGAGATGTTGGTCCAAGGAGAGAAACAGTAGCTGATCTTTTGTCACTCTGACAAAATCTCTGGTACCAACTTCAAAAACGGATGGCTGGGATACTATTTGGCTGCAGAAGCCTGTGCAGAAATTTAGCTGTTGGAACAGTTACTCTGTTTTTTAAGACTGAGTAACCCACTTTCAATATATTTGACTAACTGAAATACAGGTCCCATTTCAGTTCAACTCCCAGCCATCTTTTAAGTGAGATCAGCAAAAAAAAAACCCTACCATAGTAGAAGACTGAGTTACCCCATCTGGCTTTGCATGTTGTAGAACGCAGTCAAAATTAGTATATCTTCTCCCCTTTAAAAGTTTAGACTGTAAAATCATTATACTTTAGTAGTAGGAAGCCTTGTTCTTTTTCTGCCCTCATCTTTCAATGAGTAGTGCTTTCAGGACATTAAAACAATTCAGTATATTTTCCTTAAATTCACTCATACAACCATAAAAGCATTTAAACACTGCAGCACTGTTTGAGATATCCTGTAGGATAGTATTTCTCAAGCAGCAGATTTACAGAGAATTAAGTTTTAATGCTACCAAAGAACAACTGCAAGCTCGTTTGTTGTTTTTTTTTTTTTAAATAAATCTTTTTCAGCAAGTCACGTGGTAGCTTCTCCGTAGAAAGGAAACTGCATTTCAAGATGTTTACTGTACTTCCGTGTTTTCTTTGCCTTTTATTCTTTCTGCTAAAGACTGACTGGAACGACACACACACACACATACACACACACAAAACCAAGCTAAAAACAATGCTGTAATTACATCTTCTGAGAACATGCTGTTTCCTTGTCCAAGGCTTATAATTAAGTTAAATCACGTCTCATTTTCATGTCCCAGTTTTAGGGTTTGTTTTTTGTTTGTTTGAGAGTATTTTTAAAGAAATTATATTTTTACTGTTTAAAGATAGTACAGTCTTAAAAGCTATGGTTTTCTCTTTTAAAATCTTAAGACACAAAGCAAGATCTTTTGTGCAGCTTTCTTTTGCTCTGCACCATATTTAATTATTTCTGTAATGACACATTTAGGAGGTTACTACGATTCTTACTTCATAATACAGCAAGCAGATATTCTTTATCAAATAAGATAAAAAGCTGAAGGCAAAACCATGCCTTCATGGCATAAAATAAATTCAGAATAGTTCCATTGAAGCTGCCCAAATTCTGCCGTGTTAATCCAGAAGCCTTTTGTTTCCAATTGCTTTGCAATCTCTATCATCACAAGCTGCTGCTGCTTTGTATTTCAAATTCACGTTCAATGAGTTCATGCAAAGGTTTTAAACAAACACCTTCTCGCAGATTTGGCTGCAGTACTTCAAGATATTACTGCCCCCACCTGTCCACCCTGTACCATTCTTCTGCCGAAGATTACCACCTCTGAAGCAAAACAGAACTTGTGTTCATACCGGTCTCTATCGGGACTTGCTCTCTTGGTAACTGTACACCACTGCAGATACCACCACCACAGACCATCTATCAAAGATGCAGAACAACTAAAGGGTCATCTACTTATTTTGCATAGATGCAGCAATATTGATGCAGACACGTTGGATAAGCACTGGTGTAAAAGTGGTGTTTGCATGACTGTAAATCCCTTCAGACAGTACAGCACATCTGTATGAAAGCCCCACAGCTCCTCAACATAATTCCTGTCCTTTGTTTTGTGACTGCCCCTGCTGGGAAATAGTTACTCTCTGGACTGATGTAATGGTGATACACAGAGAGCCCTCCAGCTATGGATTTATAAAGGACAGACAGAAAGTACACATTTCAGGCATTATTCTGTATTTATCTTGAATTCCATCCAAAAAGGATGTTAAAAATAAAATGAGGAAAGAAATTAACATTGCTTTTCGATGAGGACACTATTAATATATCACTAGAAGAGAACGTACTAGGTTATCACGAGCAAAATACAAAATGACAATCTAAGAGGTACACCTAAGGTTTGTTTCATCAGTTTTGTAAAGGCTGTAGGTCATTGCATGGGGACTTCCTTAGCCAACAAAATTACTCAACACCAACATTCATGAGTAATTAAAAATAAGTATGTGTAAGGGAAGCTACTGCTCTGGGCAAATGCTATAAGGAGGGGGAAAGGCAAAAAATAGTAATAATAATTTGTAAATTGACTAAGGAGAAAGGCAGGTGATACCTTGAGCATACCATTAAACTATATCAGGCACACTGGGGCAAAGCCTGTATTTATGCCCCTACATAATCCCTTGTTTTGAGATGGGTTCAGACTACAAGATTTAGGCTTCATAGAATCATTCAGGTTGGAAGAGACCCTTGGGATCACTGAGTCCAACCATCAGCCCTACTGTACAGAGTTCTCCCCTACACCATATCCCTCAACAACACATCTAATCGATTCTTAAACACTTTCAGGGATGGCAAATCATTCCAGTGAAAAAATTCCAGTCTCTGACCACTCTGTGAAGAATTTTTTCCTAATGTCCAGCCTAACCCTACCCTGCTGCAGCTTGCAGCCATTCCCTCTTGTTCTATTGCTAATTACCTGTGAGAAGAGACCAGCACCAACCTTTCCACAATGTCCTTTCAAGTAATTGTAGAGGGCGATGAGGTCTCCCCTCAGCCTCCTCTTCCTCAAATTA
>VZTM01023468.1:585296-622460 GCA_013400555.1 Jacana jacana | reverse complement strand
CAATCCCTGATATTCTGTGATAATCATCATCAACTAGCAATATCCCACTCACTGCCGTAGAAGGGCCACTCATCAACCCTCTGCTGCCAACAGGGTAGAGCTTCAGTGATAGCATCATCAATGAAAGCAGAAATAGCATGAGCTTTTGAAGTCCCTATATAGATTCCCAAACCTGCTGGAGCACTATAAATACAAACAAGTGAGAGACAGCAATAGCATGTCCTGAAACCGCAGTGAAATTTGGCATATGCATAACCATCTCAATGAAACCTATCCATAGAGAACTAGGTAAGCACAGATATTCCCAATTAAAAAAATACACCCCAAAATACACAGTCCAGCCCTTCCCTAAGCAGGAAATTACTTAAGCACATGCTCAATTTTAAGAAGGACATGAAACACATGTATTTGTGTTCAAGACAGGTGTAATGCTTCATTGAAGCACTGCTTTGATTGGAAATATCATTTGTTTAACCTGTGACCACTGATTTCCATTTAATTGGCATCCATCATCTTCACCCAGGCAGTGTAATAGAGCACTAATATTGAGGTCCTGGCCATATTCCATTCATTTAATTGTGTTTGTCGGCCTAAACAGAAACCCTACATGTAAGGTTATTTATGTACTTGTCGACAGAGCAGGCCACGCAGCAAACAGTCACCTTCAATATTTGATGCGTTCTCTATAAAAGAAAACCCGCATTTTCTGTAAGTGAGGTGTAGCTCAGTCAGTAATTCAGACTCTCAGCATCCATGAAATCCTGCAATCCATTTATGCCTGCTTTGTAGAACTGACGTTTGCTTGGTGGTCTAAAGCCTTTTATTTTTCTCCTTTCCTTTCCAGCATGTGCTCTTGTACTTACCAGGGCGCTTAGAGTATTATTTAGGTTGCTGCCTGCTATATTTTCAAGCTACTAGAAGACAGTTTCTTAGACATTTTCATAATGTTTTGAAATGCTGATGAGGATTTAGCATTAAAATTAATGGCAGCCAGCCGTGGTCTTTCAGATGTGAAAGACTGTGCAGTATTTTCTCTGGAAAAAAAAAAAAAGAAAAAAAAAAAGAGGGATGGGGGGGCTAGGGGGGAGAAGAATGGAGATATAAATAGCCAGTCTTGCTTTTCTCCAGGCAGGATCCTTTTAATCATGTAAAATAGATTTTAAAGATTAAAGACTCTAGGCTCTGTTCTCCCTTTGCTCGTGTCTCGTATCACCAATTTATTCTTTTTTTTATGTAATTTGAATGAAAAAGGGCACACATGGTGTTTTCATTTGCATTACCCCAAACTGGAATTTCCCCTTGAAGAACATAGCCCCTGCCTCCTCTTTAGTGAGGAGAAAACCACCACACCTGGGTGGAACAACACAAAACAGGAGAAAAAGCAATTCCAAATCATTACCCTACTTCTTGGACCTGGAACGTCATTTTTCTGAGATTCAATTTAAAGCTATGTCTTATAAGCTGAAAAGGAGACAGAAGAATTACTGGTCTAGCAGCTATATCTGTATATGTATGAGCTGCAGTGCCGGATTCCATCCAGACATCATCATGCTGCACACAGAAAAACCCGCAGGTTTTTCCCAGAGCATCAGTACTGAGAAAACTGGCTGCACCAGGGGGTGAGAGATCTCTCTGTCCTGATCAGAGAGTTCTGTAATACCAAGGGTGTTATGGAAGAGCTGACAAAGGTGGAGGGCAAAACTTTACAGAAAAAAAGGTGAATCAAAGTTCACCTGCAGGAACAATGTGGCCTGACAAAAGCCAGGGGAGATGCTGGGAGGACAGAGTAGACCAAAGTATTAAAAATCTGGGGCAGAATAGACTGCCTCTCCTTATCAATGGTTCATTGACAGAGCTGGAACCAAGAGGCTTCCTTCTTCCACCACTTGCATAATAAATCCTGTTTTGCCACATCACTCCCTCTCACCAAAGTGCACAACACAAGTTGCATCTCAGCACAAGTCAGACTTCATTCACAAATTAACTTCTCTAATGCAAGTTGCAATCAATTCTTACACATTGACTAAGTCATCCTTTCTCCACCTCATGCTCCTCAGACTTGCAGCTATAGTCCTGCCTCTGCTGGAACAGGAAGTCCCTCATCTCCATGATTTTGAGGCCAACAAAAATCAATATTGGCATGTTATTGATTTTATTATTTGTATTTAGTTGTACTTCCCAAAGTACAGGACATCTGGATAATTCTCCTTGATCACACTTATAAATACCCAGTGTCCTAACTTTCTTCCATATGCTAAAATATCAACAGCATCATCAGCAAAGAGCATGCAGCTTTCCTTGAGGGACTACCAAAAGCCAGCAGCTGTGAATAAGTATTCTTTACACTAGATACACCTTCATATTCTGAAGCCAAAGAATAGGAAGGAAACAAAGGACACTGATCATCTGATAAAAAACAATAAATCTTTCTAATGATATTTGGAACTCACCTTGACATCCTGTCCAAATCTGAGACAGTTTTCCAGTGGGTTTTATCTCCATGGGTTTGAAGAGTCACCAAAACAGGCTGCCAAGAGAGGCTATGGAGTCCCTTTCTCTGGAGGCCTTCAAGCCCTGCCTGGATGCAGTCCAGAGTAATGTGCTGTGGGCAATCCTGCCTTAGCAGGGGAGTCGGATTGAATAATCTTTAGAGGTTCCTTCCAACTCTGACAATTGCATGATTATGTGATCCCACACCATTTTGCTGCCATGTGTGGCCTATGGAAAGAGAGAGACAGGTAAGAGCAGAAAAGCAGCATCTGAATGTAAGAAGTTTTCTTCATCCTAAGCTGTGCCTTCTTTTTGGGACAGCACTATACGACTGAAAATAAAAGCAAGCAGCTATTACAAGAAAATAAACCATGTCTGTAATTACAATGAAAGACTTTGTCCTGACAGCCCTGGAAATGAAAGTTCACAAAACACATACATCAGCATGAGCCTCCCACATGCGCCTGCACTGGTGTAAGTGGGGGTCAAGGGCAGTGTGTTCCCAGTCTATCCACCGGCTTCTGCCTCTCTATGGAAAATGGCCACCAGAGTCTTCAATTAATTCCAGGTGGTTTTGTACCACAGGCACAAATCCACTTGGAGCTCAACCAAAACCGCTCCCCATGCTGCAGAGATAGCACACATACTGCACTTTCTCCCAGCCTGCAGATCTGTTTCAAGGTCCTGACCCTAGTTTTTAAAGCCCTTAATAGGCGAGGGCCTAATGAACCTTGGAGACTGCTGCTTATTCCACAGGCCAAAACAACAGCTGTGGTTGCTCTGGGTAAGCAGGGCTGAGCAAGCTCAGGGTAAAACCCTCCTTGCTTTCTGCATCCAAACCTCTTGCCACCAAAGTCCCAGCCCTGATTTTAAACAGGAGTAACATCCTCAGACCCTCATCTGCAGTCCTGCCACAGCCTTCTTCACCATTGCTGCTGGTGGTTAAGCCATTCATTAAAAATTAGCACAAGGTAAACAAAAGCTGCATTTTAGAAAAAAGACACTTCTTTGGATCTTTGCAGTAAACCATCATCCTGAGACCATGTCCCCCAGAGCCAAGGGAGAGGGACGCTTTTTCTCAAGTTACAGAAAAGGTGGGTTGGGAGAGCACTTCAGAGGTCAATACCTGATCCCTGCTGGGGGACAGCGAAGGGAGCTCGGGTACTGGAGCCCTAATGGAGCCGTTCTGCAGTTATTAGGACCCGTCCTCTTTGTGCCCAGAGCGGCACAGCCAGAGTCCTCCCAACATGACCCTTTCTAGCAAGTTTTGAGTGAGACCATGGCAGACAAAGCAAAGGCAGCAGTGTATGTACCTTTATGCTTGGTTGTGACCAACACAGCACGTAGCTGAAAGAAGAAATTCCCCATCCCCAGTGTGTCAATGCTCCCTGGTTTGCCAATCAGTCTCTTCTCACTCTTCCGCATGCAGCCTGTGCTTTTCTGCTATACAGCTATGAATAGAAATGCAGAATTAGCCCGCACCTCAATGCTGGTTTGAAAGCTTGGCTGTATCTCTCCATCCTCCGTGCCACAAACTATTTCATGCTTTAATATCAACTTTAAAATAGATTTGATGCTGATGAGCTGCAACAAATGCAGATCATTACTCCTACAGCACTAACACCATCCTCCCTGCAGCTTTCCTTCTCCTTCCTATCCATCCTCCCTTTGCCTCTCTCTGTCCTCACCACCTGCATTGTCCCTTCAGTGTTAGTGTACGGCACTTGCTCAGTGTGATGGCCCATGGAAGAGTGCTGCAACCAGGCAGCTGCACCTTCCAGTAACCCACCAAGCACAGCCCTTGTCTTGCCAAGCAACTCATTCTGCTGTCCCTAAACTTTGAACTTCAGCTGGTCACATTGGGTCCTTTTGGAGAGCATGTTCATCTGTTTTCATATCCTGCTCCGGTTTTTAAGTGCAGGTCCCTTCAAAAGAATAAGCAGTAATTACTGCAGCCACACCTATACTGGAAATGCCTGTGCAATGATCTGTAGTTTATGCTCACAAAGAAAACAAAAGCTGCAAAGAAGCATCCATTCCCTTTGAACTTTGGTATCTGGTCCCTTTTTGCAGCAGGGACCTGATTCTTTGAAGCACTAAGCTACCACAGCCCCTGAGGGACTTGACTATCTTCTCACACATGCAAATATAAATCAGAAGTTGCTCTCTATTGAAGCCAAGTGAATTATGCAGGTGTAACCTCAATGTGACAGAGAGGGCTCATGGATGTCAACAGGGACTGGAACAGGTGCCCTTTCATTTTTCACATGGTGATTTTTCATTTTCAGCCACTTGGTTTTGCACAGCTACAGTAGCACATATGCAGCTGGGATGCAGTAGGACAGGATGGCTGATATTTAGGAGGAATCACATGCTTAGATCAATGCACACTGCAGGTATTCAGCTGGAACCAAATGTGTTGGAAGCAATGTAAAACCCAGGGGGCTTGTTTGCTAATCAATAAACACCAGGAATGCATGCCACTGAGTTATTGCTGCAGTGTTAATTGTAGCTACACAGGATTTCTTTTTTTTTTTTTTTTTTCCCATTGCTAAAGAATCAGACATCTTCAAGAACTCTGGCTTTTACAAGACAAACACAATAGGAAAAAATACATTTCTATTTACTTCTCTGATGTTTTCAACTTTAGGAAAACATGCAGCCTCATTAGAAGCTCTCAGTGCTGCATCGTGAAGGTGAAAAGGAAGTTCTATAGTGTTCCCAATACCCTGGTTTACCACAAGTGACATTTAAGCAGTCACCTGAGGAAAAATCCCAATGGGAGCACTGACAAAGCTTACCATTTGAAAAAGGTCAGACCTTCTATTCTTGCTCTGAATAGATGGTGCTGACCTTAAAAACCTCCCAGCCTCAGTCCCTCTCCTCATAAGAGTATGATGAAGTAGCCAGCTCAGGCAATTCTGCCCAGAAGGAGATGCAGGGCATCATCGCTCTGCAGAATTTTCTTATTCCTTGTTTTCTTCTTGACAAATTACAGATAAATCAATTCACCTGCAAGCAGGTGCTCAGCAGCACAGGCACCAGCACAGGAGTATCAGGCAGGGCACAGGCTGCAGGAGGGAAAGGGGTTGTCGTTCTCCAAAATTATTGTCTCGAATACAGATGGCAAAAGTGCAATAGCATTCCAACCCTGGTGAACAGGGTGTAAATGTGAGAGAAAAAGGGGAATTCACAAAGACTAACTTTAACCAAGACAACTCAGGGCAGGAATTACCATTCAGCAGCTCTGATTCAGCCTCTGGAACAGACTATTAGATACAAACACTACAAAACCTCATCTTATTCAGCCAAAGTTAGCTTTGTGAGACCCCTCCTTACTCTTCATTCATGTAGAGAAACAAAGGGCAGGTAGACAGAGAAATAGTATTTCCACTCTGCAGATGGAAACTTAACCTCTGTTATGACCTTGAGCATGAGGTCAGGCAAAGATCTTGTGGCAGAAATCAAACCCAGTTTCATGAGGTTCTAGCACTGACCTTAATTGTGAGTTCACCCTTTTTCCTGATGTGATCCTCTTGCCCTGAGCCTGTAAGCATTCAGTGCCACACATGCCAGCTCCTCAACTTTACTGAGGATTGTCATCCTAGCGCCAGGTCACCACAGCAAAATGAGCACCATGGCAGGTAGCTGGATGCAAATATAACACACACACCCACACACACCCCTCATCCCTACAACTATCAGAGGCTGATCCTCCACACAGGCTTGAGAAGCTTCCGACTGAGTCATTCTGTGGAATGAAACGGGACAGCCCACAGCGGTAATCCCAAATGCTGTAGTACGCTAGAAAATCAGTCCCTAACTGCTGCAGTCGCAAAAATACAATAAACATGCCCTGTGATTCCATTTTTAGTCACTTTTCAATGCAGCGCTGCAGTTTGTCAGTCTTTCTTGTCCCAGCTGGAACAGATGAATTGCTGATGCTTTTTAGGACCATTGGCAGATGAGCACAATAGTAACATCGCTCAGATATTGATGACTAATGCACACAGAATGTTACCAAAAAAACTGTGTTGCCATCACAGCTAAACAAAGTGTACTAAATTCACATTCACATGGAAGGAAAGGAGATCATTTCTCCATATTCAGCATCTAAATGAGCCTATTGCACCACTGCAAAACTCAGCTGAAACCAAAAACTGGCCCTGGTTCTCTTGAAAGTTTCATAGACCTCCATAACCCTAACTCAGGTTTCAGGTTGGCAGCAAAGACTGGGATATCTCACAGGGTTTGGGATTTCATTATAGAATTTTCTAGCAGGTACTAGGAGAGCTTCTCTTGGGTCACATACCTACAGGCCTCTAGATATTGTCCTCCCTTTAAATTGTCATTGCCATGCTATAAAAGTGACATGTGTTACTTGTAGGGCATAGTCCAGCACATCTCAAAGCTCACAGAAGTCTTTTACCAGCTCAAATGGATTAGATCAGCTTCTTCATGGGAAACCTCCTAGACAGCTTTCCCTTTAGGACTGGAAGTAATCTGCTTGAGCACAGCACAAGGGCTAACTTGCAGAGGTAAAAAATCTTTGCAGTGGCTGAAAATGCCTCTGCCAAAAGAATTGAAAGCGCAGAAAAAAGAACCGAATTCAGACTGGGAGCAAAAAAAACCACCCCCAACCAACCACCATCACCACATCTAACAGCAAGACAATGTCTTAACAGACTAACGAAGCCAAAGGAAGAGCTGTCTCTCTGGAGCAGGATTAAGCAGATGACTCATGGAGGCATTCTGTTGCTGTCTTCTCTGACTAACCTGTACACTGCAGTCCAGATACGGAATGATCTGACTCGATGGGGAGTTACAGCAGTTGGAGGAGTCAGCACTCCCAGCTCCAGTTCCCAGCTCTCGCAGTCATTTAAGCACTCCTACAGAAGTGATCCATCCATTTAGAAAGTAAGCAAAACCCAAAATTCCTTCCTGCCTTGTGTGCTCTTAGACTTCCTATTATGACAATAACAAATCTTATAAATGCAAAAGCAGAACACAGACCACCTCAAGCCTGAGATACAGCGCTGCTTGTTTTGTAGCTGAAATAAGCGTCTAAACATGTGCTACTAAGATACTTTGTGAGGATTGATGTTTTAATGCACTTAGAAACTGCCTTGAATACTTTCTGCTATGAACACTTTTCTTTCCTGAATACTTTCTTTCCATGAATACTTTTTTTCTTTCAGGTTATGGTCTGTCCTTCAGATACAGACAAACAGAGATCTCGGTATCTCTGGCTGTGTATTCAACTGTGTTAAACATCACCACCCTTAGAGCACCCTTTTTGTAAGGATTTAAATTATCTTTATTCAGGTAAAACTTATTGACTCACAGTGCGCTTTTTGCAATGCCATCAAACAATTAAGAATCCTAGATACTGACTCATACTTCATAGATAAATACCTATCATTCTTCTTCAAACAGGAATATCACCTCTATGCTCCTGGTTATCACAACTGCTGAAATACAAACAGGGTGGATATATTTTAACAACCTAGCCTGACACACACAGTTTGAAAGCTCCCTTCCAACAGACTAAACCCATATTCATGAAATTAGTGAGAGGGCAGAGAGGAGAACAGGAAATGTTCTTAAAAGTAAGAGAATAATAGAATGTTTTTATACATCTCATAGATTTCTGTTTCATTAGATTAGGGAGCAGTGCCTTTAATGTAACTAACATGTGGCAGCCACAGGGTAACCACAGTGAGTAAATCTGTCCTGCAGGAGGAAGCTAAAATGCAGCAGGGTTTGCTTCAAACAGCTAGAAAAGGCTCAAAAAAAACTTTTTAGTACTGGTTACAACTCGGGGTGGAGGGGAGAAGAACTGAACTGACAATACACTAATAGTGACAGCTGAAAACAGAAATATCTCAGGATTTGTGGGTGGGGGAATCAAAGAGGTCCCAGCATCCTGTCAATGCTCCCTCTCAGGCTCCAGACTTGTTCTTGGTGGGAAAAAAAAAAAAAAAAAAGCAGAGCAATAGATCTGATAGTCTTCGCTCTTCAGGGCAAGGCTTGAAGTGATCCTAAGCAAGATAAATATATTTAATAACAGCAGTTAATCACAACATGTTCAGAGATGCACACATTTATGTGCAAAACCCGTGCAAGCTAGAGGAATTGCAGTAAGGCTGCGTGGCTCAAATTACCCCATTGTTGGGAGATCACAGTCGGTTTCACTGCTCTCCTTCAATATTCCCATCAGGACTGCAGCTCCCTCGCTTTGTTCCCCAGGCAGCCCAGCATTTAACAGATGTCCAGAGTAAATCATGATCATTTGGTAGGTTTGGGGAATAGAAGTTAGATAGAAAAAAATAATCAGTCTAATAAAGGAATCAAAAAAGTACCAGCACATTATGGGCCATTTCAAAATAAATTAGGGTATCTTTTAAATCTCTACACAACAGTTTGTGTTTTAAATCAAAAGACCGTATGTTATTGACTTTCCCCTGAGTAATCTAAGTGACGGGGCTCTCTGAAGTGCAGTAATAGGATGCAAGTGAAGAAGTGGGTATTATTTCACTCGTGCTGTGATAATCTGAATGCATCACTGCCCAGCATCAGAAACAGTGAAGTGAGAAGTACGAACAGCACTTTCAAAACCCCCATATGTGAGGGATTATAGTAGGGGCAGGGGACGAGGTCTCCAGTGAAAGAGAATGCAAACATTTAAAACTAAAGCAGAAGCAATATAATACTGTTCAAAATCCAATGAGGACAACTACAAGAGATGGCTTTTCACCTCTCCAAGAAGGAAAAAAAAGAAAAAAAAGCAAGGCAAAAATAATGTCAAGATATAATACAAGCAGAGAATACAGTTCTTAATAATCAGCAGTCTTTTATAGATCTTCTTGGAGTTTTGCACTGAGACACTATAATTAAGGACAGAAATCAAGGCTTGGCACTTACCACCTGTCTGGAGCAGGGAGGGAGCTGATACTATAGGATCTCTTCCACGGAGTAAACGCACATTGCAGAAGTATCAGGAAAAGAAAAAAGTGAAAAATCCATTACAGACAACACCAGCCACACCACAGGTCAGACACTGTTTCCTTTCTCTTTTCCAGCCAGCCAGAAGGGTTTCCTTCATCTTCTCCACCGGGATTGAGCCCTGGGCACAGCCCCCTTCCCGCAGTAGGCTGCCTTGCGACATGGCCACCCCTAGAAGCATGCCCAACCACCTCTGCCTGCATCCCACTATCCCTGGTGGGAAGAGAGCTGATAAAACAAAGCAGAGAGGCTTCATATTCAAAGTATATCAGGAGGGGGAAATCAAGCCTTTAAACTGTCACTCACACAGACTGGGGTGAACAACGCAACCAGCTGAGAACAGGATTATTTAAAGGAAGACTCATCTCAGTTCTGTGTTGTGCCTGAACTAATAAACACAAATAAACCATTTTTAAAGCATGAAGGAAGAGAATGTATCATTATATATAATAATTTTGAAGGACTGCTTTAACATCCTTTTCCATGTGAACTGTGAGTTAATGCTACACAAACTGAGGAACCCATAGAAGTTTCTCTTTCTGGGAAAGGATTCTCACCCACAGAATTGTGTCCCAGGAGAGAGCTGTGTCTGCTTAACTACATGCATCCTCCCCAGCCCACCTGGGGGGCTGTGCAGGCACTGCCCCAATGGGGCACACAGCTCACTCCGCCTCCCCGTTTGCAGAAATATTGTGTGTGTTGGCCCCCAGACAACTGGGGTCAAGGAGCAAAAGAGTCACCAAACACACCATGGAGGGAAGACACGCCTGTTCCTCTGCATCACATCTGGAAAGCAAAAAAGTGCCAACTGATAATCACATTAAAGATGGGAAAAAAAAACTGTTTAATTTACCCACCATGACATGCAGAAGTTTTTGCACAAAAAGAGCACCAACAGCACATTTCCTTATGCAAAACTGCTTTTCTCCAGAACACCCCTTTTCTCACTCACAGTACAATGATCCAGTGTTGCAGTCTTGCTTTTATTTGCAGGTCATTCCCATTTAATTTCTTTTGTCTGCCATTCTCCTTAGGCCTTTCACAAAGAAGGCAGATAACACCACATAGAATTTATATGCCAGCAGGATCCAAGGAAAAATCCAGGTACAGCTTCAGTGGGATTTATACCTGCACTGAAAAAAAAAACAACAAACCAACCCTTATAGACTGAGCTGTGAGTTGCTCCCAAATTACTAAGGGTGATTGGATCTGAGAAACATAATAGCTCTGTACACCAAGCCAGTCCTCCTTTGACTCCAGATGCAAAATTACCATTTTTCTGCTGAAAGGGTGATTTCATGCCATAACTTGCATGACTAAGGTTTTCAGAGCAGACTTTTGTTTAGATAAGGACAAGAGATGCCCTGAGGCTTGTATTGTAATGTTATATGGATATATAGATAGAAAAAGACATTTTTTGTTGAGCTGAGGGAGTGGTGTGATTTTTATCTGCATGATTACTTACTGACAGACACTGGGAACAGCGAGATTCTTCTTGACCTTTTTTCACCCCTGCCTGGTTGCAAACTTCGCAGCCAGCCTGCCTTTGTAGTATCTGGGTACCTCGGACAGCCCAAGCTGCAGCTGGTTTTGTTGTGTGCCCACCATCATTCCACTGAATACAGAATAGAGCTGTTGTCTGCTTGAAATGCAATCTACAAACCCTTAGAAAAAAAAATAATAATCTGGGACTGAGAATGGTCCCAAAGGAAGATGGTCAACAGCAAAGCTGCTTCTGTGCTGGTATTTAAGAGCTCCTGGGATTTTTTCTCCACTGGCATTATTAAATAAGCTTGCATTGGGTAGCTTTTGCTATACTTTCAACCTCTGGCTACAGTAATCTTCATTACAAAGCAACCTGCATGGCTCTGGATGCAACAGTGGTTGAATGGTCACCAGAAGAGCACTGTGCATGCTGATGCTCTCCCCTGTTTGCCACAGCCATGGTGCATGTAGTCCCGTTATTAATGCATGACAAATAGTAGTTTGATAGAAAGCGGTGCTGCAGGGATTGCAATTAACTCCCCTCAAGGTGCTTCATGAACTTTGCTGCAAACTTCACTGTGTCTTGTCTGAGGATATTCACCGCTCTTGTCACCTTCTACCTGCAACGGTAGATAACCTTAGTTCAGATTACTAGATAGCTGTAAAACTCCAGATCTCAGTCTAAAAAATATATTCTCAGCAATTTCTGAATTCAAGAACAAGCAGATGGGGTGGGTTTGACTCAGTACTCTCTAAAATAGACTCACTAAAAGGATAGCTAATCACTGTAACTGTGCTGCCTTTTCATCCATGGGTCTCACAAACCAATTCAGAAAATGAAAAGTTGTTCCCATTTTACAAAAAAGAAAGGACAGATGAAGTAACTGGCTTTCCAGGCATGACACATAACCTTCAACTTCTGGCAGAAGAAGGCTGCAATAAGGCAGCAGAAAAGGACTGTTGTGTGTAAAGACCTTGATTGGCTTCCTGTTCTCTCACCCACCCCCTCACCACTGGAGCCAGCACACTGACCCAGGGCTACAGTCCTTCGGTTCCACAGATAAGCAGCAAAAGGCTGCTCTCTGTTTTTGCAGCTCCACTCATTCCCCACCCCCTGTCCTTTAACTGATATCCCGATTCAGGAGCCTTGGGCTTGTCTTTAAACATAAGCATAATCTCAGGCTCAACAAAGCGATTCTCCAAGCAGGAATATAAAGACAGATAAATCAGCTCCTTCAGTGAGCCCGAGCCATGAACAAGTTGTGTAAGATGGTACAATATTTCACAATACTGACTGTCATTATTTAGTGATATATTATTTCACGGAATACTCTGATTTATCCATCCATCTACGCTTCAAAAGACAAATTTAAGCTTGTGTCTAGCCAGAAAAATATCAGTAAACACACGTAACTACTGTAGATGGAGTAACAATTTAGTGGTACCCCTAAAACAAACACCTGGTAGCTGGCCAAAAAAAATAACACCTTATCAATTCAAGTAAATAGCATAAGGAGGTAAAAAACCAAATACTAAATTTGTTTAGAGCACCTAAAATGTACTCTCACTCTGGAAGCTTCAAACACTAAAATATTTTCCTTTCAGTTCCATTGCTGACATTATCTAAAGAATCCTCTTTCAGCAAAAGTAGCAAAAGTTGACAGTTTGAAAGGTTTTGAAATGTGGGTTCTCCCCCCCCCCCTACTTTTGCTTTTAAACTATCCATGATACAGCACAGCACAATGCCACTGTGACACTAAGAGGATCAAATCCTTGGTTACTTCACACTTTCAGCCTTATCCTTCTTCAGCCCCAGGAAGGGAAATGATCTCTTCGATTTTACTCTACATTTCAAAATAGCAAAACCGTCCAAACAAGAACTGCTTGTGTACAGGGCAAAGTCTTTGTTTTGACTGGCACCCAGGAGGAATTATGACATACTATCATCAAAGCAAACTCTGCAGATTATGGGGTAAGCAAAACAAGTTTTCTCAGTTTTCCAAGTTTTCACATCATACAAATATCTTTGTAATTAAACAGCTAAAAGATGTAAGAGTTCTAACCTTGGAACCAATGTAGTAAATTTGTTTAAAAAAAAATTCAGAACCATCCCCACAGAAGATGTTTCCCAAGCATATGAAAAGCATACGCAATTTTATTATGTATCTACTTTAAAATAAAATTCTATCTCATTTTGTGAGCATGTATACACATTATAGAAGTACTTAACACTCAGATCCACATCACAGTCACATGTGTGTGCAGACACTGTCCCACAGTGAAAGAATGCATTTCCTTTGCACGTGTCTGTATAGGAAATATTAATCTGTCATAAGTCTCCTTTTAGAATTAACTCACATATTTGGGCTTTGGAGGGAGGTGCAGGTCTGAAATTTCAACACGTTTGAGAACCAAGTTAGAGCTATTAAAGGTTTATTCAGCATTAACACTGCACAGAAACAGTTGGGCTGATTTTTGGAGAGACAGTTCTTCAGAGGAAAAAAAGACATCCTGGCTATATAGTTATTAAACACAGGTAGTGAAAGAATATCCAATTGAAATATTTCCTTAAGCTTCCTTGAAAACCTGGAAGATGCAACAAATGAATCTGAATCAGATACCACAAAACAAAACAAACACTGAGCACACACACAGTAACCATGGCCTCATGAAGGCCATCATCTCTCTCCACAGCACAATCTCAATTTGACAAGATGACTAGGGCAGCCACATACTGTCACTGTATCTCCCAATGAACAGCTAAGGACAAAGAGTTAAGATTTTTAGCCAAAATGTAAATATAAAATTCCATATTTTCAATAGTCTGATTTTCATCAACTTTGACCACAGTTGGTTTCTTACCTCTCAAACATTTGCTTTTCATAACCCCATTGTTCTAACAAAGCTCTTTTAAAGTCCTCTAATCGATGCATATTTGTGAAGTCATACACGTCCTTTGTCGAAGCTTCTATTCTAATCTGAGAATAATTTTTGGAGAAGCCGATTCCTTAGTGGTGCGGAAGCATCAAGATGAAGGTTCAGTGAACTTGAGGTCAATAAGTCAAAATTTCTTTTGACCAGTATTTGTTCTTGACAAGCAAGCTGCTCACAAATCCCTTTTGCAAGTTTAAGGCTCTGTGTAGCCTGCAGAGACAAAATTAGAATATAAACATCTACTCACTAGAGAAAACAAGGGAGTTATTGTCACTGTAAAGAAGAAGACATCTAAACCATACCCCCTCTGCATTAATTCCATTATTGTGCACAGGCAAGCTGACAGTTATACCACTGAGTAAACTGCAGTTATCTAGTCAAATGATCATTTAACGTTCTTTATTTTAGAGGTTTTTTCTAAGGAAAATTGATTTCTTGCTATTTATGTTCAGGGTATTTCATTGTACTGTGATTATAAACTAGACAGAACACATTTCCACTGAATCCCTGCAAAGTGTGTTTTACTATCCTTCCTGTTTGTACAATGCAAGATGTCTTTTTTAATTGCCAGTCTCTCTTTTTTAAAGTAAGATGCATGCTTGTTTGTTTACTCAAAAGCTCTGAAAGAGCTGGGCTGGACTCCAGTCTTTAGACAAGCTGCTATGAGATATGGAAGGAAATATTCCCAATAATGATGTTTGCTATGTAAATGACAAAACTGCCTACAGCCCATTAAACTTCAGCTCAGCTTTGCAGACATTTGAAGTTTAACTTGTAAGGACAATTCCTCGGGCGGGTTCTGGGTTGAAATTGTCACTCATGTCACATCAGGTGTCTTTTCTATCCTGTTGCATGATACAGCACCTGGAGGCCAGCAGCCAAGCAGGGGACAAAGGCAGCCAGGAGGGTTTCCAGCCTCAGAGGACAGTGAAGGATGTGCTGTTCTTCACCACTGGACTTGGCTGAGGCTGCACCGTGGGAGCACTGGGACTGAAACCCACATTCCCAGAGCCTTTCTCCCACACATCCCATTATCTTTACACTGCTCTCCTAGCGCACAGAAATGTAAATACGAGATGAGAAGAGAGGGTGCTGCGACAAACAGTATTTGAGCCAATGGAAATAGCAAGGCATCTCCAAACTCTGCCAGTCACCACAGCCCACCACCCACAACAGGACACGCAGATCCTGCTGCTGTTCAACAGGAGCCTGCACCAGGAGAAACACACATATTGCAGGAGTCAGCACGCAGCTTAGCAGGGGATTTTCAGGGGATTCTTTTGTGCATATTACTTTGTCTTTGAGGAAAAGAAATGATCCCTTACTTCAGAAAGTGCAAACTTTCAAGCTCTCCTCAAGTACTGCTAATGTAATTAGTTTAATCACCCCCAAACTGAGAGCCTTTTAAGGACAGACATTTAGGCACAGGCTTTGAAACACATTCAACTTCCTGTGATTACTTTTATTTTTTTTCCTTTCCTTCCCTTCCCACATCTCAGTATGTAAAACCTTATTGCTGTGGAAATAAATGTGTGAAAAATCAATCAGGGGTCTTTGCAAGCTATTAAAAACCTAACATAGCATTACAGCTTTACCACCAGCAGTTAAAAAGAGGCTCACTATGAAACTGTGTGGGAAATATTCCACATGACACGAGAATTTTGACAGCAGAGTATTTTAAATAAGCCAGCAACTATTTACCTGGAAAATCACAGTCACTTCACAAACACATAGCTCTATAAATATTATTTTACCCCTGATGTTTTACTATCCTTTCTTTGTAAAATCATGTCATGTAGAAACATTTATTTGGAGGAAGGGGTTGGACTTCATTGTAAATATCAATTGTTACAAGACAAAGAAAAATGTGGGAGTTTTGTTCCCACCCACTCTTAACTGCCTGTTTGCAGGTCTGTGATAGCATTCATTGCTTCTCAGGTATGAAGAAATCCCTCTGTCCTTCTGCCTGCTTTTATTCTCTGTGTGCAGCTGGGGAGCCCTGGCTAAGTGTGGGACAGGTGGGAGGACACCCTTGTCCCTGCAGCTTCCTCACCCAACAGGGTGTTGCAAGCAGCGAGTAGCTCCACAGCACTCAGCAGAGAAGAACAAGGTAATGTGCTCTCAGTGTGAGTTTGGATTTCTGTCTCTTCCTCAGGCACTTGGACACCTTACTTGGCTGCAATCCCTGCTCTCCAACACTGTCCTGACCCCCACACCCTATTGGCTCTCCTCCATGCTTTCTGTGGGTATGCAGACTGAAAACATAATAAAGACAAGCCTTCATGTTCCTCTCCTCCCTTGTGCTCAAGGGTTTGTCATCTCTCACCAAGATGACTATTTCAGGTTATGTTATTAAATGCTCAGGATCAACAGCAACCATTCCCTTCTGGTATCAACCCCTGAATTTTTAATGGCTTGCAAGGTTAAAATAAGCCTCTTCCAATGGTGCTACAATAAGCATCTGCAGATCTATATACTGTCTAAGGCTGTGGGGCTAGGATTAGATGATAACCTTTAGTCAGGATTCATGTTTGAGGAGCTGCAGTGTGGCTGTGTCCAACTTCCCACCCAAACAGAAGAGACTGCTGCACAATTGAGAGCAATTCAAGAACTCCTGAAAAAACACTGCTGTCCAAGCACCAAGACAAAAATCAATTCCTGTGCCAGTGCCTTACCCTGGCTTTCAAAGGCCACAGGAATAAGTTTGGATTCCAGTATTACCCCATAGTACCATGAAGACTAAAAGACCTTTCCTACTTAACTCCACTGTGAAGACCTGCAGAAGGCCTCCTTTTGTCCATTGCAGAGCTGGATGTACAGCAGATCCTCTATCAGAGATGCTACTGTCTTGATCACCTCCAGTTTTCCTCACACCCTGAGACGGAGAGAAACACTTGGGAAAAAGAGAGGTCTTGGCAGCTAAAAACTTGACAGAACTCCCTTCCCCAACTACAAGAAAATTTCTTGGCTGCCCATACAGAAAATCCACAAAATCTGCAGTAAATAGCACAACTCAGCACAAGTGCAAGAGTCACTTTATCAGCATGGGTGTCAACTCTCTGCCTACAGTTAAAAGTAAGTGCATCATGGCTTAACTCAACAGGGACAGATCTGCATTTGAAAGAATGAGAAGGGAATAAACTCCCTTTAATCCAGTCTTGCAAAACTCTACCCTCATACTTCCCAGCTGCCCAGACAGCAGTGTGTTAAGACACCTTTGCAGGACACATTTAACCAGAGGGATGACCTGACCTGTTCTACATGGAGAGCCCTTGATGTGCACTTTCCAGCCCTGACCTGCGCCGCAGCATTGTAGGAACTTACTCTACCCTTACAGCACACTTTTCCAGCACGGGAGAAGTGTATCCTGTGTGCACAGGCCATTAGCTCCCTCTGTGCCTACCCAAAACAGCCCGGTCTAACTCCATCCACCTCAGCCACCTTCCTCCCTTGGTTGGACAGAAGCGCACTAGCACTCTAAATAACACCTTTCAGATTCCCAGCTAGGTATTTTTTAATGGATTTTTTCTAAAACAACAACAGCTTCTAAAAATGGAGTCTTTGCTGGTTAGATGCGTTTCCCAGCATTCTCGAAGGCAAATAGCCGAGGAGGGGGTATGCCAGACGAGCAAATTAAGCTCTGCATGAATCTGTGCATGCACTTTATTTTGCAGATAAGTCATTAGCAGAGCTATTTTCCAGTCAGATTAAGAAGAAAATCCAGGAGCTGTAGAGTTGAACTTGCAGGGCCTGATTTGCTGCTGGTTTGGAGATTTCTAGTGAAAATTTCAGCTAAAGCAAGCATAAGACAATGCTACATGAGAACCAAGCTCACCAACATCACCAGGACTGTGACAACCAGCTTCAAAAGACCTGAAGGAGATACCATACCATCTCATTCAGTGACCATGACAGGGGAGCTATTCCCAGGCAAGGTCCAATTGCAAGTGAGAACTATAGGGAGTTGTGGGAAAATGATTCTCCCAGGGTCTGGTTTATTTTAAGGATAAACCCTCACATCTCTCTTGGCCATAGCTCCCCCCTTCCTCCAGGTTTCTGAGGAAGCTCACATCGCTGATGGCACTCAACTCATGTAAGTGCCAGTTATTTTGGAGTCTCTCCAGAGGGAAATATTTTGACAGTCATATTCTGTTCATTATTCTTCCAAGAGAGGAAATAGTCATATCGTTATCTAAAGGAATACAGCCAGCCCACCATGCTCTTGCCTGACTGGCTGGCTTATCTTGATAAATGCCAGATAAGATCAGAACTTAGTGCCATTAGATGTGTCTAAAACATGAAGCTGTCATGACCGTGTCAGCACCAAGGATTGTTTCCAACCGTGATAACGGTGGGGCCACATTTTGAACAAAGACAGATTTTAGTCTGAAAAGGCCTACCACACCAGCTGGTTCCCATTACAGCACAGAGACCTTTCACTCATGATTATGAGCTTCACCATTATTTTTTTTTTTAAATGAGAAACCAGAAATACCCTTCTCCCCATCTATGACTCATACTGGACCTAGTAAACGGTTACCTCATGGTTGGGGGCTGGTGGAGCTGCAGTCTGCAACAGTTCAAAGATCTATTTGATCCCAAGCCCGGAGAACACTTGGTGAAGTAAAGAGCTCCAGACTGCAACCAGCCCTGGTCCTCCCACTCTGCCAAAGCGCCGTGGGCAGCAGCACTTGCATCCCATACGTAGTGCTAATGAAACACAACACTGATGCAAGAACATATCTCCTCTGTACCACCTTTCTGACACTGGCCTTCAAAGAACAGGCTAAGTCTAAGGGAAATAACTCTATTCTAACAGCAAGATGAGAAGAACTTGAATTAATTCTGACCTGGCTCAGTCCAACATTTCAGCAAAATACTTAAGTTCTTCCCTGTCCATTAAAGCACTTAAGTATGTGGTTTAATTTATAAAAGGTAAGCAAGTGTTTACGTGCTTTAGACTGTTGAACTGGCAACTATTATACCAACTGCTATAGATGTATATATAATTATATATAGACAACTGTTGTTAAAAACGTATCTATAGCTGGTTTTAATCTCAGGTTGTAAGGATTCTCAGTGGGTTTGTAGAAATTGCATAGCCCTGCAAACAAGCATAATTACATACATCATTCAAGTTGCTTTCTGTTTTTCCTGGCAGAGATCTGTCCCTGCAAGGCAAGGAATAAACCTGTGCTTTATTCCCCTAAACCAACACCTGAAGCCGTGTCATGTTTCTGTTCCCATTAGACTGAGTGCAGAAGATTCCACATGAATATAGATTTATGACTTGCTGATTGAAAGTGTGCAATGTCAAGCGTCCCACTGAGTTTTATTGAGTTAGCTGTGGCAGTTTCCACTACCCAGTGCTGTATGATCGTTTCAGACTTTAATCCTGCCTAATCCTGTTCTACAGGGTTTATTTCTGCCCTCCCTCCTCTTTGCCTGACAATTTTGGCATCTAAACCACATACATTATGTTACTTATATTGAAAATTAAGATCAACTGGGCATCTTGAAGTTAGGATTCAGCCAACCATGGGGCTTGTGCAAGACCCAACAGTGCCTTGTATCCTCACCTCTGAGTTCTCTCCAACCTCGCCTCAAGTCACTGGGATTCAGCTGCACTGGAAGCTCCCCACATTCTGCTCAGTTCACACTTCAGTTGGTGGCATCTCTTATTTATGCTATATTGTAATGCAAATTATTTGCAACTATTTAGCATAACAATACAAAGATTTCAGAATAAGCAGAAATCATGTGCCTTTTCATCCAATTCTTTTCCCCCCTGTAGCAAAGCAACAAGAGTTAACTTACTGTCCCTAAGATAAAAGCAGTCAGAAAAAATACTGTAATTAATTTCCTAGTAAATGCATTCAACATTAGATGCAATTTGTTAATTGTCTCACTGGCAGTACAGGGCTAACATCAGGTGGAACCCTGCCTTTTGCTTGAATAGAAACTGCCAGCTTTGGAGCAGGCACTAGACATCCTCCTGCCCCCATGGAAGGGAAGTGCTTTTTGGGCGCCCAGTGACCACAGAGGCCACAAGCTTGTCATAACTCCCTAATTGGCAAGTTCAGAATTTAAAAATATTTTGCTTCCATAAAGGCAGCGATTATGCCTGTATTTCTCCTAAAAACAGGGAGGGAGATGAACCCACAAAGAGCACAGGAGTTAAAGGGGAGACAATAAGATGGTCTTGTAAACAGCTTCCAGGGGAGACCATGTATTGGACATTCCTAATATTCCAGTCCCTAGAAAACCAACAGGGCTCCCAAAAAAAGTTACAGGCACTGTAAAGTATTAATGAACTTCAGAGACTGCAAGTGCATGATTTGAAAAGCTAGGTAATGTACCTTAAAGCTGTCTTCAGGGTAAGTTTATTTAAGCAAACCAAAGAGAAGGACAAATAGCCACAGAAAACTCTCCTTGTTCAGAATATGGCAACTCACATTCCCAAGTGGACATCAGAAGAAAGGAAGATGTTAGATACTATCCCGACAGTGCTCAACAGCCCCTCATTTAAAGCAAAACATGCAAAGGTATCTTAAGCACCAAGCAGAACATTTCAAACACGAAGTACCTTTGTCCACATTTGGTAAGAGCTTTCTAAGCCACAAGGCTGTCAGTCTAAGGTTTTGGGCTAAAGCTTTCAAGGAATCTGTAAGAAAGCTTGACTTCAGCCTCCACAGTGATGGACAATAAGATCTGTTACTGCTCCTCTCTTGGCTCAGAGCTTTTCCATAAAGCTCGAAGGGTTCAAGAGATTCACTGGCAGGGGTTTTGGAGCACCCAGATAAGAATCTATTCACTCGGTAATGCCCACTTGTTCTCACACCTTTCAAGCCCTGTTTGGAGAGAGGATGGACAACATGCTGCTGGCTGGGATAGGGGAAGTCAGAGCTCATTTCCCTGGTCTGCTAACGGCTACAAGTGACACTTCCTCCTTCTACTTTGATAGTTCATCTGTGTTAATTGTAATCCTTCACCTTCCAGACCACTTGCAATTAGCTACTGCAAGCTCCCCAGGCCCACAGAGGATGAAGTGATACAACATATAACAGATCAGAGCAGAATGGATTTTGTCATGAAAGCAGCTGTGGGTATCTTAGACAGGGATTGAGCACATTTAACATGCTCCAGAATCATCCTCATATGTTGTCACTACTCAACAACTAAAAACAATCATCATAGATACACATTTTTATGCCCTGAACTTTCTTCTTTTGACAAAGAACTTTCCCTGAGAATTTTGGAAGGTTGTTATACTACTCTTACTTTGTTCAAGTGTCCCCTGTGACAACCATACCCTGGAGTGTATTAGAGTTTAAAAATACAGCAGCAAGATAAGCAATGGCAGGAAGATAGAAGAATTCAGAACTTTGAGACTCAGAAGAAAAGATACGTCTAATCTCTGCTGAAAATGTAAGACAAAGTGGATAAGGCAGACAAGCACAAGGAGGCTGTTACAAACAGGAGGAGAAGCTAGAAAGAGGAAGAGGAAGGGAGGGGGGAGCTTCTCACACCAGCAAGCAAGCTTGATAGCAAGATGAGAGAGAGGTCACAGCAAGACAAGCATAGCAAGCAAGTAGAGCTCCAGAGAGATACGGTCTAGAAGACAGGTCAGGGCAAGTCTATGTCTATGCTTTGTTCTTATTTTTGGCTTTCCACATACCTTCAAAAGGAGAGATTATCAGATAAGAATGGATGGGTCACCATTAAGACAGAAGGTTTTTCCAGCTCTATTGTGTGCATGACATTCCTTCCCCTCTGGTCTCCAGAGTTCTCATGCATCTGGGGATGTAATTTGCAAAGCACGCACAAGAACTACCCAGCAATGCTGCCGTTGGGGAGGAATTTGATGAAAGGTGCAATTTAAAGTGGGTGTTTAATAGCTTCATAGTGTTTCTTTACCATGGGATTGTACAGCCCAGCCTGTAACATGCGCTTTTGTGCTATCAACAGGTGCTGGGAAGCATGCCAATGTCCCTCGTCTCACAAGAAGCTTCTGCCTTTCCTGATGGCGTCCACACACTCCAGGGTAAAAGAATTCTAGACCTTCAATCACGGAAAGGCAGGAGATTCAGCCACCTCAGATAAAGAACAATAATTGGTACCAGATGCTGATTTCCTGAGGGCTAATTCTACATGAAGATAATATATTGGATATCATAGCAATGCCCTGGGAATTGAGGAGAAATATAAATTGAACGGCTGATTTCCGCAAATGCTTTATTTCTAAAGGTCAAAAAAGAACCTGCATAATAAACATGGGGGAAAAAAAATCTTGGTGCATAACAGTTGTAAAAAAGAATCAACTATAGAGCTGTATAGTAGTATCACCGGTAGTGCTGCCAAGGTGAAAGAGGACCTGATGTTATTAGCTTGTTGAATACGTATTAAGACACAAGCAGAAGAGATAGGGGCTGAAATAGAAGGGAAATGCTGTTCTAAGATTTCAGCTGCTTTTTTACAGGAATCTACAAATTTCTCCCTTCTCTGTACTTTCTTTCCATTCACTTTCACACCGAATGATGTCCCATAGTTCCATTCCCAAAGCATTTTCCAAGTTGTCCACCAAATTCCCTAGATTTTGACCATTTATGCCTTGCATCAGAATTACTTTACACTGCTCCGTTGTAAAGAATCTCAAGACCTTACATTGCCACGTGGACTCAGTCAGACAGTACTGAAAAATTGCTTGTCACTCTCTTTCTGGCAGAACTTCTCCAACTGTCACACACATGGTACCCAGCCACGTAGCACACATATTGCTCCCAATCACGAGCAGCTTCCCTCTCAGCAGCAGGCCCAAACAGAGGGCATGGGAGAGAGCGGAAGCCATGACATGACTGAACCTAGGGGAACGTGGCAGGAACATGGCAGAGAGATGCATAAAGGTGACAGAGGTAGAGGGAAGTGCCACCAGGGACATAGAGAAGATGGGAAAGCTAAGAGTACTGCAAAGGAATATGAAAAGGTTGCTGAGATTGCTACGGTGGAGGAACACAGGCAAGATTGGTCAAAACCCCATTGCTCATGCAACAGCTCCTCTCGTATCGTTTAATATTCAGTGCTATTTTATAGCAGCAGGATATCCCTGACTCTTCCTCTGCTTTGGAATGTAAATAGCAGCTGTCTCTACTTCGCTGGTGCAGAGGCATGCTCCATCTGTGCTACCAGCAGGGCTTCTAGGGAGGCAGGCAGGAGAAAGCCTGGTTTCTTAATCTTGACAGGGCTTAGGAGAGAGATCAGATTTGAACAGTTCAGCATCAACAAGACTTGGATAATTCTAGACACACAGAGAAGAGCTTTAAGTACCTAAGGAACCCTCTTGGTGGTGATACTCAGCCGCTTACTGAGGTAGACAGGAGCAGTGAGGATTATCCTTTTGGATTTAGGTGCCTAAATTCTTCAAGTTCCTCCTTAGGCACCTATTCCTTCCTGTAAATCCAGCACTCAAATCACCTCCCCTTCTTTTCCCTACCTATGGAGCAATGGTTAAAAATACCTGACCCTTCAAATAAATCCAGGCATCCTGGAGTCTCATTTGCTCTTCATAGGCTGGCAGCTGACTTCAGTACAGTAGGCCCACAGAAACAGGCAACGCTGCAAGGAATAAACAACTACAGCAGGAAAACTCAAACCAAAAAACTACCAAAAAACCCCAACAAGAACCTGATCTTCTCCTGTCCTAGTGAAGTAAATCACATCTTTGCTGCTGACTCTGGGACTACCACTCTGCATTCCCATCAAATTGGACACAACCACACAATCGAGGTTTAGAGGGCTATTCATCATTTCCCCCTTTTTGCTGTAATTTAGCCCCAAGAATCCCTCACAGGAACCTTTTCTAATATCTTCTCTCTTTTCTTAATTATAAAGGAGTAGAAATATTAAGATCCCCTTGCTAGGAACCTGAAGATGCCTGCAGAGCTTCTTTCAATGTAAATCTCCTTAGTAACAAAGGAAATAGAGTAGAGAAGAGAAAGGGAAGAGTCTGCAGAGCACTTGCAGCCTTCCTTTCTCAGGGGGGTTTCTGCCATGCTACTCTAGAGACCATCCACCCTCTCCTCCCTCAGCACCTCTTGCTGCTCCCAACTTCTGGCAAGGATCACCCAAGAGAAATGGGGTTTATTTTTCAGAGTTCTTGATGAAGTATCAGCTGTTCTTTAAAGAGATGGCAGTGGGAGCATTCCTAGCATGTTGACTCCACTGTGCAGCCAGCCTCGTGACTAATTGGCTCAGCAAAGGTGGTTTCCAAGGATAAACGGTGCCAGGGATGACAACATTTCCTCACCAAAGAGGGGAGGTTCTAATGTAAAATAAGGATAGAGGAAAACTGCTCTAGCTCTACAGCTATTATTAGTGTCTCAGAGCATTGTCACTGCTTTGCCTGTGCTGTCAGATGTCACTTTGCATCAGTTCTGGGCAATGCTCAGAAGAAAAACGGTGGAACTCATTTAATTCTGCGATGTATGACTGGGCTTCACAGCAGGGCTGCACAGAGGGTTAAATGACCTCTTAATGCTGATGGGAGCCCTGCTCAACAAGTTCAAGTAGGCTCTCCAATAATTTATGCAAACACCTTTTTGCATAGACTGGCAATTTATAATTATTTATACCTTCTATCCAGCTATTCTTGCAAAGCATTAAGCAAGTACTTACAAATGAGTTCCAGCCCTCAGTCCTACTGTCCCCTAAAGCAGCTCTTTACCGAATGGAAAATCCAAATGGGGCAGGAAGACACCTGAGGCAAGTAAATGACTGACATGTACTGGACACTCACAGTTTTGGGCACGAGCTGTGCAGTGCTTGGAATCCAAGTCTGTGCTCACAAGCGCTGTGTACAACACAGCAGCAAAGCCAGCCAGCAACAGCACCACTAAACCCTGCACACAGCTTCTACAGTAACACGCTTTCCCATATTCCTTCTGCTTGTTGGAGGATAACCCTTTCCATCAGCACTTCTTCCTCCATTTGTTTTTCAGGGACAGCTTCTTAGAATAAAGCTGAGCAGCTTTTACTCAGTGAAGAATTCAGCACCCAGCAGACACTGACTACACTTTTTTTCTGCTTTGAGGAAACACGTTATGAAGACCCTTTGCACACTCTGACAAGCAATCCAGGTCATTACACACTCCTCTTTACTGCTCAGGATGACTGAATGGTTAAGTTCATTTTGCTGACCATGTGGCAGTTTAACTTATTGCTTATATGTATAGTTCAAAAGTAATCAGGGTTGACGTGAGATCTACACTCATCCTACAGCATTCTCATTCCACACTTTTAAATGCCCGTCTTTGCTCTGACCTGAAACCCACATCCACCAAGACAAAAAACCCAAGCACATAACTAGTTTTCCTTCTCATCTTAGTCACCTGCCAAGTCACTTTGTTTGCTATGGAACATAGTATTGTTTAACAGCTAACTAAACACAAGTTAAAGTGGCAGCTTCAGAGAAAAAACAAAACCCCAAGTGTTAGTGATTTATCAAAGCAGACTGAAATCATGCCTTAACATACAAAGCTGTAGACAGATCCTGTATTCTTGAGGTGAATTTTGGGAAGCTAATTTAACTCCTCCTTTCAAAACATACATTAGATATTCAACATACTGGATGTGACTGGGAGTAGTGTCATGTTGACGGCTGCAAGATTCCAGACAGACTTGTAGATTAGAGGACTTATGTATTACACTTCTGAGTACCTGCATAGCGCTGAAGCTCAAACGGACTGTCTGATAAGTCTTTCTGGCCTACTGCATTGGAAAGCTTGGCTTTAAGGAAGCCCTCTCTTTGTTTTGACCACAATGTCCAATTCTCAGAACATAAAGAGCTCTTCACTGAGGAAAAAGGGAGTATTTTTTCCCAAAGACAGGAAAAGACAGCTGCGCATACACGCATGGCATGATGTAACGTTAGGAAAACCAGAGATGGACTGAAGTCATCTTCGTATACAGACACACACCTGATTCACTGGGAATTCATGCACTAGCATGAATTCTCCATGGCCATCCTAGAGCAGGAAGACAGCTGTGACAGTTGCTTGATGAGACAGATCCCGCAGCTTCCATTTTACCAAGGGCCCTGTCCTCTCCTTCTGCTGGGTACTGCTCCATTACAAGTTTATTACTGGCCTTGTCCTGCTATTTTGAGATTCAAAAGCTCCACTAAGCACCCTTTTTTTTCCGCTAGACCAAGTCAGGGGCAAGCCCAGAACAGGAGGAGGAAAGCAAAAAAATCTCAGGTGTAAGTCTCTGAGCTGATAAGCACCACCAGGGAGCTCTTACGGTGGAAACCATGAACAAGATTTAATGATCTTCCAAAGACACAAGTGTGGAAGCACCTGAATTATTAGGAATAATTCTTCTAGAGTCAGTCTCCATTGTTTTCAAGGCCTGAATTTGTATTATCTTTTTTAGCCACAATGCTACTGGTAATGCTTTCCCCAAGGAAAAGTAATAATGCTGTCTTTAATTAATTTTCTCTTAGCTGTTGCCTTTGAGCTTTTCAGAGCGACACAGAACTCTAAGCAAAGTTTCACTGACTTCAAATCCTCTTCCTTTGGCTTAAGGACAGCTAAGAAAGCTTGAGAAACAAGCACCCAAAAGCTACCTCAATCCCAAGTATGAAAAAACAAACAAACAAACAAAAACAAACATAAACAAACAAACAAAAACAAAACAAAACAAGAAAGGGAGAAAAAAAGGACATAAAGTGCATCAGCATCAGGAGTCTGCCAGGCAGAAGGCAAATGCCTAAATTCATAGAGGTGATTCTGATTCCTGCTTACAGAATAGCTGCTCAGCTCCAACTATTTCATTAGCATCTCCCTAAAGAGTCCTAGAAACTTTCTTTTTGAGGTGTAGGCAATTCAGCAAGCTGAAAGATCACTGTAATTTGGCCTATGAAAAATGAGTAGGTGTTCACAGTTCATTTCCCAATACAGAAAGTCATGCTCATCACAGAACCCATGCACAGTACTAATAGCCACCTTGTGTGGCAGGCACACCCATGCACACTAAGGAAGCCTTGCAGTGAGTAGCTTTTACCACATATGAACAACAGACTTTGATTATCAAACCTGCCAGCAAGGCACTTATTTTTCCGGATCTACAATCAGGTGAAAAAAATATAACAATCTTATAAGTTAGTAAATACAAACAAAAGAAATAGAAAACTATGAAGTATTCCCAAAGACACCCTCCTCTTCCAGAGGGACTGGAACAAAAACACACTGGAGGAGTCATAAACACAAAGAAAAAAACTCAGGGATACAAGAAGAGGATGCAAAGCTAACAAAATGTTGAATAAATGGAATAAAACATGCTGCCACCTATCTGAATGAGTAACATCAGGTATGGCTAAAGGGCAATGGCCGGATAGGACTTGATAGATTCCCATTCCTGCTATAAGCAACAAGAGTGCAAGGCTTGAGAACAACAGAGCACCAGCTCCTGGGACTGCAATAGTCTTTGAGCCTATGCAGGGATTCTGCCTTCAACCCATGCAAAGTCTTTGGAACCCCCAAGGCCCCTCTAGAAGACCATTTAGCAACTGACTTTTGCTTGGATATTGCCAAAATAAACTGAAGTCAAAATTAGACATAGCTGAGTCCAATTTCACCTTGATTAGTATTTACATAACACAGAGAGAAACGTGAGAAGAACACATAAATAATGTACTGTTTGTTGCAGACCTCTCAGGAGGAGAGTTCTGATCTGTAGTATTGATCCTCACACACACACCAGCTCACCATGCAGAAAGACCGAATCTTCTCTTCGTGCATGGAAGTAAACTTTCAGAAGCTGAGCCACACCGACTGGGTGTCAGACTGGTGCTTTACTACACCAATGGGTCCAGCAGTCAGAGAGCTGTGTTCTGGACAAGGCGCTCATAAGGAGAAATACTGAAAATGGGGAGTTTCCAGATCTGGTTAATTTAGAAGACATCCTCCATTTCCTTCACTGTTTTCCTTCTAGTGGACTTGACGTTTCTGACAACACTCCAAGGAAATGGAAACTTGTGAGAAGCTGGTTGTTGGCTTTTTCCTCCTGTTATAGTACCACCACTTATCCACCCAGTCTTAATACAAGTTGGGGGGACTCCAAACCAAAACTGATACCTAGGAATGACTCAGTACCATCACTTTCTGAGGTGGATGCTCAATACAATATTACCCAACAGCCACAAGAAGACTGTGCCACCTGTAAGAATAAAGTGAGAATAGTTTCTCTTCCCCATCCTCATTCTTTTCTTGTTGGAGGAACGGTTCAAATTTGTGCCATGTGGGTAAAGGTGGAGGGCATCTGGACATATTGGCAAACATTGTTAGGAATGTAAATCCAATACTTTGAAGAGACATTTCCACTTCTACTTACCCTACTCCATTCTTACTGAACTTTTTTAAAAAAAAACACACCACAACCACCTACCACACAATTTCCTAAAGCCCCTCAGTCAAGCAACAGCTATACCTGATCCTAGTTTGCTGCTTGACAGATCCTGGTAAGCCACCTGCAGACCTTCAACCCACCTGATAAAAAACAGTGAAGGAGCAAAACGAAGAGGTGGCTGGAACCTCTGGTTGTACCTCTGCTGGTTTACAGCCAAAAAGCAATGCACCCAAGGACATTAGATGCCTCTTTTACCAATAGTAAAGAGCCCAAGAGCAAATACCCTCTGATAAGAGACTCATACTGAGTTAGCAAGAGATGTGGCTCAAAGATTCAGCTTTATTATTTTTCTGATACATCAATGTCTCATAAGTTCACAGCACATGAATGTCATTCTCAAGCATACTGTTAGGAAAGATTGCTTAAAATTAATTAGCTTAGTAACAATGGCCTGTCATTATGCTACTAAGTCACCAGCATGAGCACATAAGTTACAGTGACAGCTCAGGGTATAAAGTAAGTGCCTTTATATTGAAATTTGCAAAGTGCCTAGCAGTCAAATGCCAATCTATTCACTTCTGGTAATATTGCATAGTTTCTTCTTAATAGACTGTTCCAAACTCCCCCACAAAGATATGACTTGCTTTACTACAGAGAAGGCTTTCTACTTCATACACTGACCGTGCCCAAATTTAGTGAGCTTTTTAAAATATCTTTATTTCTACAGCGTTGATTCATTCAAGTTGAATGTGAGATTTGGAAAGTGACATTAGAGAATGTAGGTAATGGAAAACAAAAACCAAAGCTCTCTTGGCTGACTTACCTAAGGATGCATGATAAACTGAGGGTAAGGACCGAATTCTGAGGTAAGAACATCAGCAGTTCCCACATTCAGCACTTCACAAGATTTCCCCAGTAGAGAAGGAAATAGTTATTGCGATAATTATTTCATAGTTCCAGTCAGCTGCATTCAGTTGTACTGCTTTATTCCAACAGCAGGAAAATGGAATACAGTAAACTATAAATATCTGTCAGAATTCCTTTGAAAGGACAACAGTTAATTGCATAGCTTGATCTCCTGCCGTGCCGAGCTTGCATTTCAGGTTAGAAAGGTACAGATTGTTATTGATTTAATTCTTTTGAAACATGTGTGGTATAAAACTGTTCAAAAGACTTATGGAGGAGAAATATATGCTTCCAAAGGAAGTCTTATAGCACAAGATTGTGGCACACTTCCTTCTTGTAAAATGTTTTCTGAAATTCAATACACCTCCTTCCAAAGGCCCTCACAGTCCCCTTGTAAATTGAGGCTGCTTGCTTCCTTTGCAGAAGTGAAATTAAATTAGTTAATCAGATGAACAACAACAAAAGATTAGCAATTGTATGAGGCATGTGCAAAAAGAAAAAAGAAAAAACAAAAAAAAAAAAAAAAGAGTCCTCTGTGCTAAGAATAATTCAGTCCTTGCTTCCTTGCTACACACTCACTCTTACGGTGAGTGATCCACTACTATCTTTCCTGTTCCCCTTTTATCTACCTTCCGGTTCTGCCTTTCTCTTTGTAGCCAAGCCAACAATTTAGCTATTATATTCTCCTAAATATCTTTGAATCCACTTCTGACTGGGCTCATGCAAAGTTGGTCTGACACCCAGAGGTATACAGCTGTGCAGTAATTTGCTGAACCTTGTCCATCCTGGGACTAAATTCCCCATTAGAGCCATTGACAACAGTGAGGGTGATCCCCTGTTTAACACTTGCCCAGCTCACCTACTTTCCATGAAGGGTAACTTGACCCAGTATAAATTATGTATCCTTGTGATTTTCCCAGTCTACATTAGTGTTTATCCTGCTGCTGGTACAGAGGGAGCCAGAATCCCCAGTGCAGGGAAGCTACATAGATCCTAGAAAACTCCTTGCTCCCAGATACTGTAATTAAAATGACACATCTTCCTGATGGTTGCTCTAAAGAGACAAAATATTAATGGAGGAAATTCTGCAGAAATGTTTTAGCACTTGTTTATCATAAGTAGCTGACCACAAGTTACATTTTCACACCCTCCCAGTCTATATTAAGACAGCTCTGGAAGCTGTAGGTTGCCAGATAGGTCTTCTCTGTGTTAGTTTTTACTACCTTTGCTGCCAGTTTCTAGGAATAGGACAGAAAACCATATCTACAGTCTTAATTTCCAGGTATCCCTAGGTGTGTGGGTGGGGCTTTGCCTCCTGGTTTATTTGGTTTTTTTTTAAAGTTTTTTTTCTTTTCAACTATTTGCTGACTGATAACACACTCTGAGAGATTAAAATGAAATTTATTACTTTAACAAATTTAAGAGTAAAATGAGCACAGCCCACAAAACACCTGGAAACAGAAGCAACTTCTATCCAAGGAAAGATTTCAACAGTTGAAGTGGTGGCAGCCGATAAGGTTGATAGAGAAGATTTACGCTTTTATTCACCCTTACATACCATGTACCCCGTGACACATTGAGCACTGAAGAAGGCAGCTATAAATTAGCAAGTAAAAGAATCATTAAATAGATCACTGAATCCAACAGGATTCAGGCATCCCTAGTCAAGCATGACACAGTATTAGCTACCCATCACCGTGCTGCAGGGCCTGACAGAGCGGGCTGTTTTCAGACCTTCCAGATAGGGAGGACAAGACAGCAGGTACTCAGCAGAGCTCAGAGCCTGCTGTGACCCAGGCACATACGAATCCCTAGGGAAAGAGCAGCATCAAACTTCCCAAGGCTCCAGGCAGGAGTCGGAGCCTGCCCACGTGGAACAAGTTCAACAGCTAGAACCCGAGGGAGATCAGACAGGCAGAAATAGCTTAGGTAGGAGAAGGGTGGGGAAAGTTTTACTGAGATGAAGTAGGCAAGAAAGAATCTCTGGAGGAGAGAAAAAAAAGAGTTAGAGAGAGATTTAAGATAACAGACAGTAACAGCAGACAGGATGCAAATGGGGAATACTTCGAAAAGATTTTTACCCCACAGGATCTCAGGAAGCATTTGTGTTCACCACTGCACAGATGAGGAAGACAGCGCACTGAAGTTACAGGAGAGAAATACTGAGGGCTTGCCTGTGCATTTCCATTTCCTCAATTTAAAACAAGGATAAAGATAAAAATATCCTGGTCTGAAAATTTCAGAAGCTAAACAGAATATATACAGTCAAGTAAAACTAAGCTTTTGTTAGCTATTACCTTCTCTCACCCACAACATCAGATGAAAAAGACTGCTTCTCTGAAGAAAAAGAACATCGTAAGAGCTACTCTTCACACTACTGTTACCTATGAAGTCAGTCATAAAACATCAATAACAAAATACTACAGATAGACTTGAACTAAAATTAAAAAATTAAATTCCTCCCCCCCCTCTCCTTTTGCCCCTGTGGAAGAGAGAGAGGCAAGTTCCTGGCACTGGCTGCACTACAGACCAAGGTGGGGAGCCAAGCCCCAAGCTGTGGAAAGCTGAACCCCACCCCAACCCCAGGCTATCCTGACTGGCCTCTACCCGCTCCTTTATGTCTTCTCAGCCCAGCGAAGTCACACTGATGCCAGCATATGGAAGCTATTAGCAAATTAGGGGAGGGTCAGATCCAGCCCTCTATGCATTGATTGGGAGCACACATTATTTCCCAAAGGCAAAAGAAAGGGTGTACTTGAACCCTTAAAGATAATAGGCTAAAGCTGATTTATTGGGGTGATTTAGATTTGTTAAAACAAATTTAATTTTGAATACAATTTTATATCAATTAACAGAGTCTCACAAGTGTAGCCATTAAGGAATCTCTTTCCAAAACCAAAGCCAAATATTTAAGATTTATGAGACTGACTTGCCATACTGGAAGTAACTAATTATTCGTAATGATTCTTTGTGCTCTGACAGTGATTATGTATTTTCAGTGCAAATGACCATGATGAAGCAAGTGATAAAGGCAGCCCATGTTTGTGGAAGGGATACCAAGCAGTTAAGGCCTGATCATTTAATCAAAGTATTGGGGCAGCACGGGGAGAAACAATAGAAAACAGCTAAGCCCAGTGACACAAAACCAGCTTATTTAACATCTTGAAGTATGTTCTGGTGAATGCCAGAACTGCAATGAAAGCCTATGGTCTCTTTTTATTGCCTTCAGCAATTTTATATTCAGTTTATTTAGGCTGACCTTTTGATTGTCCTTCCACCTTGGAGATGATAGTCTTTAGCAGCGCAGGGCCTCAGAGGTTCAGCTTGCTGTGTTTGCAACAGATTGTGGAGCAGGTTTGGGGTGAGAGGAACATCACAGGGAAAAAGGGGCCTGATTCTCATCCGCACTGAAGTTCCTTCACCTTGCTCTGACAGTGCAAGGAAGGGAGAGCGTAACAGCTTCTCAGTCCACAGGATGAAGGAAATGTCTCTGGATTACTCTGCTCTGATTAAAGTCCCCAGGAACTCAAAAAGGATCCTTAGACAAGGACTGGGTAGATTTTCACATCGCCTCAGGCTACAGAGAATACAAAAGCACCCACCTTTTCTCCTCTTTTCCTAACTTCCAGTCCTGCTCCTGACACAGGAATAGAGTAATTGAGACCAAAGTCCCTGTTCCAGTGAGGTGTTCCGGTGCCAGCGAGGTTAATGTCCAGGGGCAGGCTTGCGGCGAGGGCAATGCCATGTTTACTGCGATGGCAGCTGCCGTTCTGATGCTGCACTCACTCAAGCTGTGCGCAAGGGTCTGATTTCTGATCCTCAAAAAGCAAAGGCATAGCGAGTTGGTCATTAAAATCTGCAGCAGCATGCATGTGATTAAAACATTGGTGTCGATATTGTAATCAGGGTCTGACTCAGGGGACAGCTGGTCTGAGACTTGATCTGTATTGCTTAGCCTTGGTCACCTGATGCAGACCAGGGTTACAAAAAGGTTGTGCCCATCATATGGCAGGGACTGGCATCTGTTGACTTCTGGGGTTAGTGGTGGGAAAGTCAGATCAAACATATTATTGATAAGTTCAACTACATCTGCCCTCCAGCAAGAAGAGAGCTTTTCTATACATTTCCTTAATATCACCTAAGCTGCAGCTCTGTCGTGGAGGTACTGGAGCGTCTCCTGCCAGGTTGTCCTCGTTCTTCATCTCACTGGCTCACCTCTTGCTTCTTTTACTATTTTCTGTGTTAGTTTCTATCTAGCTGAGTTTTATCCATTTAAGCCTGCGGTAAATTTTGCCTGGTGTTGTCTAAGCACTGAAAGAGCTATAGTCTGCAAAGCTTCTTTTCAGTAAATTCAGGATTAATGAAGAAGGCCTCTCTATTGTTGGAATGTCTAATACAATTATGAACTGAATGAGCGGACTAGGCAGCAGTGGAGGGCTCCCAGGTTCATGGCAGGGAATTGCCTGTTTTAACATCCATCTGTTTTCATTTGCTCTGATCCATTATCATTCACCTGGAGTTATAACATGATGAATATCATTGTGCGGAAAGCCATTTGATGCTGGGGGAAAAAAAAAATCACTGTGGGTCTGCCTTCTATTGAAAACGTGAAATTGCCTTGGTGGAAGGAAAGGCATGACTGCTTCAGAGATGCTGTTTCAAATACAGGCATCCTTTCACATGTGGGCTCTTGGATTTTGATAATTCATCTGGATGGCCCTTCTGCTGCTTCTTTCAACAAAAAGATACATATATACAAAACTGGGGGTAACTATGAATAACCATAGTGCTGCTGAATTTGTGGAGTTAATTGAAAAACCCCTATATTCACAACTTTCCCCAGAAGGCACCTTCAGTTTACATTCCCAGTGACATTAAACTCCTGTATGTAAACACATAAGCCGGATGAGAATCTTGATGACCCTGCTGACAGGAAATAAAGAAAGGAACTTTACAGGCAATTTCCACTGTCCTTGTTGGTCAGCAAATTTGGATGTGAATGAAGAAAAGAGAAATAGAAATGCATATTAATGATGGCAGACCTAATGCACAATGGGATTTAAATGAGTGCTACCAAGACAAACCGTTATAAATTTCCCAGTTTATCCTTTTTAACGGCTTACCCTTATGATGTGCTTATAAGCAACATAGGAATTACCTTGTAAATTAAAGGTCAGGCTCACAAATGTAAAAAATAGCTTACTGAACTCTGTGTAAATGCTCCTTTCCAGAAAGTGACTCTTAAAATATTGGTAAAGCAAATACAGTTGTTAAGCTCAATCCATTGTTTAACTGGGTGTATCTAAACTCCAGATCTCTCATTAACAACCATCCCCTGGATCTCAGTTATAGCTTTAAAATACCATATGTCTACAAAATTATAGCACTGTCCCTTAAGGAAACAGGAGAGAAAATACCCCATTGGAAATCCACAGCCCAGCAAAACCCATGGCAGATCAGTGACTCCACACTAGCCTGCAATCACCCAAGGAAGTAGCTAGACTTAACCTATCCTCCTTGTTTAATTGGCATGCAAAAGATTATAGGATTTTATTAGGGCACAAGTGACACCGATACAAGTGTGATTGAGGCATGCAATGCATGACTGACTATTTGCATTAAGAGGCTTTGTACTACACATGGGATTTCTACCTTTGGGTTTAAATTGCTCAAATTTAAATGATGTTTTTTATCCTACATTTTAAAAGGATTATATTTATTTTAGCTCTTGTTTAAGTAAGGTAGGGCAAAGTTGTTGTCAGACACCAGAAACTCTTTGAAAAGAGCCTGTTGGGGGCAGGTGGAGGGAGAATCATATTCGACTGCTCTGTTATAGCAATGAGAGCAGGACTGTAAGAAAAGCAAGGAACGGTGGGCACTGCAGTCCCCATGTCCAAGCCTTTGACGGGTGCTTAAACACCCAGTGACCGGCTACAGGGGCCTGAGGAAGCCCCTACCTCCTGGTAATGACTGAACAGGGACAAGAGTGGGAACAGGTGGCAGGAGACTTTTTTTGGCTTCCATTACTTCCACGGCTCTCGCTAGCACTGAATTGCCTTCATGGAATTTTCCCTGCTTATTTATGAAGCTCAGTGGACTTCTTTAGGTTTTATTTCACAACATCCTCCTAACTTCCCTCACCTCTAGACACGGAGGCTGCCCACCGGGGAAGGCAAAAGCAGCTAAAGGCGTACAGAGCAGAGCCAGGTCAGCCCAGTGGAGCAAAGCCAGCCACAGGCAAGACAGGGAGTACCCAGGAGCGATGGCAACACGCAGTAATATCTGACTGTGCGCAATAAAAGATGATAACAGGAGGATTAGGACCTGCTACCACAGCAGTATGTGGGACAGATGGTGCTCTGCACCACGGCCCTGTTCCAGGCACACCTCCCTCAGCGCTGTCTCTGGGGCTGGGCACAGCATGGCTGCTCTGGCGGCCACCAAGCCAGTCCCCTTTCCAGGGAAGTGCTCAGGGACCAAGCCTTGGCCAAGGCCATCCTGGAGAGAGGAGAGGGCCTGGAACAGCAGGGAGATGGGAAGAGAACCGCATCCTCCTCCTGAGTCACAGAGCCCGATGGAAACCTCAGCAAGATGGAGGGATTTGGAGCAGGGGATGATGCATGGGAAGTGTCTTCTGCCTCCAGCTCCATGACCCTGGCCTTCACCCTTGCCTGCCTTGTGCTGCTTCATGTCCCATTTACAGTTCTGGCTGCCCAGCTCCTCTGCCTCTATACTCTCTTCACCACCTCATCTCCTGCTCATCCAGTAACTTGTCTGTTGACCCTCAGATTGTTCCCTGGGCTCATCCCTCAGCTCTTCCCATATCCCTCAGCTCTTCCCATGTCCCTCAGCCCTTCCCATGTCCCTGGGGTTGTCCTCAACCCATCCCACAACTCATCCCTCAGCCTGTCCCTCAGCTCATCATTAAACCCCCAACTCATCCCTCAGCTTGTCGCTTGACCCTGGCTCATCCTTTAAGTCCCAAACTGTCCCACAGCTTGTCCCCAGCTTGTCCTTTCTCCCCAGCTTCCCCCTCCTCCCTTCTGCTTGCTCCATGGCCCTGGCCAGACCCTCTTGGCACCCCTTATCTCTGCCAGTGGTACCCCCCTGCCATTTCCCAAGCACAAAGAGAGATGGAGAGCAGCCCTGAGGGGAAGGGCTTGGGGGTGTTAGTGGTTAAGAAGCTCAACATGAGCGCTCACACTCCACATCCTGGGCTGCATTCCCAGCAGCAGGGCTAGCAAGAGGATTCTGCCTCATTGGACCTCTTTGGTGAGACACCTCTGCAAAGCTGTATCCCGTTCTGGGACCACCAGCATCAGAAGCACATGGACCTGTTGGAACGGGTCTAGAGGAGGCCATGGTGATGACTAGAGGGCTGGAGACCCTCTGCTGTGAGGACAGGCTGAGAGACTTGGGGGTGTTCAGATGTGGGCAGACATAGCGGCCTAGAGACCTTCTGAAGGAGGCCTATAGGAAAGACGGGGAGGGACTTTTTACCAGGGCATGTAGTGATAGGATGAGGGGTAATGGCTTCAAACTGGAAGACAGGAGATTTAGAAGAAGGAATATTAGGAAGAAACTCTTTACTGTGAAGATGGTGAGACACCAGCCCAGGTTGCCCAGAGACGCTGCCCCATCCCTGGAGGTGTTCAAGGCCAGGCTGGACCGGGCTTTGAGGGACCTGATCTGGTGGGAGGTGTCCCTGCCCGTTTGCTAGGGGCTCGGAACTGGATGATCTTTAAAGTCCCTTCCAACGCAACCCATCTCACGGTTTCCCTGGGGCTCCCATGAGCCGAGTTCTCGGCCGGGGGGGGAACTTGCCGGGCAGCGGGGGGAAACTTTTCCCGGTGTCGGGGGCAGCCGGCAGCTCACCCCCTCCCCAGTCCTGGGCGCTGAGGCGAGGCGGCAGCGGCGGCGGGGCGGGAAGAAGGAGAAGGAGGA